>PVKE010008692.1:0-46951 GCA_004027555.1 Craseonycteris thonglongyai
AAAAAAAAAAAAAAAAAAAAAAAAAAAAAAAAAAAAAAAAAAAAAAAAAAAAAAAAAAAAAAAAAAAAAAAAAAAAAAAAAAAAAAAAAAAAAAAAAAAAAAAAAAAAAAAAAAAAAAAAAAAAAATTATCTGAGTTCAAATTTAACTGTGTATCCTAATTCTGACAACCTTAAATAAAAAACTAATAATTCAGAAAAAAAGAACCAATAATGAAACAGAGAACACATATATGATGAAGTATAAATAAAGACAAAAGTGTATTCTTTGGAAAGATTAATAAAATAGATAACACTTGACAATATCATGGAGCAAGAGGAGGGGGGATAAAGGGAGAGAGATAAGGAGAAAAATCAGAGGGAAGCAAAGAAGATGGAACATTTTAACAATGCAACAGAACTGGAACACAATAAAAATAGGACAAGTTAAAAAATATAATTTTTTGAAAGTTTAATGCAGTCATTCTAAAGCAAGCTTGTCCAACCCATGGCCCATGAACTGCATGCGGCCTGGGACAGCTTTGAATGTGTCCCAACACAAATTTGTAAACTTTCTTAAAACATTATGAGATTTTATTTTGCAATTTTTTTTTAATTTTTTTCTTTTTTTAGCTCATCAGCTAGCTATCTTTAGTATTCATGTGTTTTATGTGGCCCAAGACAATTCTTCTTCCAATGTGACCCAGGAAAGCCAAACAATTGGATACTGCTGTTCTAAAGAGAAGAAAAAAATGCTTATTATATTGTGACTTTCTAGATAAAACTGTATATAAGAAAATATATAGATTAAAAATGCATATTTGAAAAGTAGATGAAAATTGACTAACAATTAACTGTTTTGCTAGAAGTAGTAGAAAAAAAGAAATATGTGACATATATATTGACTATAAATAAAAGCAGCTTTCATTATTTGGAGATGATTTGATTGTGTATTCAGAAAACACACTCTACACACTACTGATTAGAACTCAGAAATTTATCCATGTCTCTGAATACAAGGTTGCAGTACAAAAATCAACACTATTCCTATAAACAAAGAAAATCTGATAAAAATATATATTTAAAATAATACCATTCTCAATAGGAGCAAATCACAAGGCATGGAAATAAATCTAAAGGTATGAAAGACCTTCATAAATAAATGTTAAAATATTAAAAGACGTTAATGAAGAAGCACATGAGATAAACTACGATGTAGGAAGATCTCTTCTGAAACGTGGGGGTAGAAGAGGACAAACAGCAACATATAATGGAAATATGGATCAACTTCACTTCCATACAGATAAAGCCCATCTATTTAAAATGAGAAAAACACCATAAAATAAAAAGAAGACGATATCAGCAATGAAATATTGTCATCGTTTACCCGTTGACGTGTTTAATACTGAATCCTTCATATTCAGCCTCTCTGGCAATGCAGGTGCTGGTGTCACTTCGGTCCCATTTTACACGGCAGCGATGGATGGGTGCCGGTGACAGCAATCACTTTCCGTGGGGGTTGGAATCTCACAGCCATTTGTCTTGATAAAGCTGAGGACGGGTCAGGTGCAATCTTTCTCCTAATTGCATTGTCATGTCTCATGTAGTAAAGAATAAAGAGAACTGCTTTTATATACAGGGCTTGCTTTTTACGTGTCTTTCCCCTCTTTTATCTTCTCAGTCCTTGTAGACACTGGAGTCACGTCCCCTGCACCACCAACGACGACGTTAGTATCGTTGGCTCTCTTAGAACACTCTGCTTCAAGTCTACTAAAGATGCACACACCCTGCTTGTTAGAACTGGAACGCTTTCATGAGGTGAAGTAAGTAGGTGGGTTGCACAGGTGTCGTCATGAGCACGAAACCAGGACATTCCTCCAGATACTTTAGCCATGAGCTGTGACCGATCCCACAGATTTTTTTGCCAGACAATCCTGATACTCCATCTGAAATCGCTGTGTAGCTTACTTCCACGCCACTGACATGAGCTCAGCTTTCCTCCGTGACGATTTTGTCACAGACGCAGGTGCTGCACACTTCCATGAGCCTCCTGCAAGCTTCCTGAGTCAGGGTTCTGTGTCCCCTTGTCCCGTACTGTTGCCTTTCGTTCTCATTAACTACAAAAGCTCTGCCCTGCCAACATCAATGAGGAAAAACGACTCCTGAGAGCCGGTCACTTCCTGCCACACACCAGGATTCTTGGTGCCTGCTGACCATTGAGAACAATGGGTATTTGCATGGCCCGGGCCGTTTTGTTTGGTTGCCGTACTTGGATTTGGATTGGATGTATAGACTTAATTTTATTAAAAGACAAATATTTCTAAAATTATCTCACCTTTGAAATGGGAGGAGCTTGCGTTGGGAGTATCTTGTCAAATGCACTATGCCTACATACTGCTTTTCTCTTAGCTGTCAGGTGGTTGTTTGTTTGTGGAGAATTTATATCAACATATTTCAGGAGGCCGAAGCTGTTTCCTGATAACGTTTGCTTTTATTTTTTTTTTGAGTGTCTTTTTGCTTTCTTGTGTAAGAGAAAGTGAGAGAGAGAGAGAGAGAGAAGGGGGAGGGACCAGAGCCATCTCCATAGTTGTACATTATTAGTTGTGACATAGTTTCATTCCAAACAGGTGGATGTGGGGCCTGTGGGGCAAGAACTGAACCGGGGGTCTCCCACATTGGAGGCGAGAACCTTCACTGAGGGGCTCTGTGCTTACCAGTGATACCACAGTTCAGTGTATGGTTTTTCACGAGCCAGGGCCAAGAATCCAACCCCAGACCTTGAGATTGCGAGGCAAGTGCTCAAACCACTGAGCTCTCCTGGCATCTCTGCTTTTATTTTTTTATTCGTACAATCAACAAAACTAAGCTCATCAGTTACCTTTTAAAGCGTTGGACTTTTTAATATCTTGAATTGGATCTACACTTTCTTCAGCTACATGATCCAGCATCATGCCTTTTTTGAAAAGTTCTTGAAATTTCATTCAAAGAGCTCAATATTCTGATTTGTGACAGTATTTTTAGGACATAAAAAATAATTTTTTAAGTTTGATTTTAAAATGTAATAAATCCATATATTAACGCTTAGAATATATTGTTATACTTCTTGGTTGATTTTCTTAAAATACGTATGTTGTAGTGCTTATTTTAATTCATTCAAACATATTATAAGAATTTGATTGAAGCCCATTATCTTAACTGAAGAACAAACTCATGTGCTTTTGAGTAATGATTCAGAGCTAATTAAGTTCTATGGAAATTATAATATTATATTATGGCTATAATTTTATCATTTTTATTTTGGATCAGGAATCATACATCCTCAAAACTTAATCAGACATTTTTGCAAAATGTATAAAAATGTCTCTCTCTTATTACTTTCTCATTGAAACAGTAAAAAAATGGTAACTTGAAAACATGATTCCAATAACTAATCTGCATATCAAACTTCTGAGGTGGTGGGTATAATAATGATTTTTAAAGAAAAGCTGATCACGTAGATTTACATGCTAAATGGAATTCCTTTTCCCTATAAATATGGTTTGGTCAACAAACTTTGATCAACTTCCTAGCAAATGACATTGTCCTGAGGTTGCTGAATTATATTTTTTTCAAGGACGGATATAATAATGTCCAGTATTTTGGCATTCAGGACAACTTGTAGTAAAGTAAATCAATATAGCCAGTGCCTGAATATTCAATCAGTTGTTTAATTTACATGGTTTATAACCATATATGTGTAAATTTTTGTATATATTTGCTGTGTGGTTTATCTTTACTATCATCACCCTGAACAAGACAAACATCATTGGCCACAGATTCTTTAACATTTATATTTTTGACGTCATTTAACCTCTTAAATTTCATTATCTTTTTTGGTAGATGTGACTTTCTTGACATAATAGTTAAATGTGATCAAGGCAAAGGCCATGGGGGTGTTTCATTTTGTTCATTAAATTTTCTTTATTTCATATCAAGTGAGTCATTAATGAGGATACTATCAGTAGACAAGTCAAGAAGCAACATGCATGCTTCGTGATGATTAACCACTCTTAAAGATTTATTTTTATTGTTTTTTGACAGAGAGAGACAGAGAGACAGAGAAGGGAGAGGGCCCAGAGCCGTCTCCATAGTTGACAGCATTAGTTTTCCATATAGTTTCACTCCACAGGTGGGCACAGGGCTGCGCAGGGCAGGAACTGGGCTGAGAGCTTCCAACATAGGCCCCGGCAAGAACTGAACTGGGGGCACAGCCCAGTTCAACATATGGGTCCGCATGGGTCGGGGCTGGGATTCGATCCTTGGGCTCCGGGGCTGCAAAGCGAGCACTTAACCTGCTGAGCCATCCCAGCTTCCCCATAATCACTCTTGACTGACATTATTCTTAATATACTTTAGGATGATATTCCAATTTCAGTTGAACCCCAGACTTTTTGGCTGCCAAAGAGCATGCTCTGCAATATGCCAATGCCTGTGGTGCTCATCTTTCTTAAAAGCTACAAAAATATGTTTCCTACTGTGACATCCAATATCCCGAAGAGGCGTTTCTGGAAATCAGCCCTTCATTATGTCTCAGTAATTACTGTTTTCTGTCTGATGAA
The DNA here is from genome assembly GCA_004027555.1 of Craseonycteris thonglongyai. Classification (NCBI taxonomy): domain Eukaryota; kingdom Metazoa; phylum Chordata; class Mammalia; order Chiroptera; family Craseonycteridae; genus Craseonycteris; species Craseonycteris thonglongyai. Next base: position 4,575 of record PVKE010008692.1, read on the forward strand.
TCTCATGCAAGCTGTGAGACTGTGAATTATGGATTGGGGAGAGTTGCAGTAATATCCATAGCTACAGCTCTCTTGGCTCAGCATGTCAATCCAGCTTTCCAGACAGACCCTGTCACAGCCATCCACAGTGTCATCTGTACTCCTTTTCAGTGAGTTGATCAAAATGCTAACTTACAGAACCTTGGGGTGAATTTCTCATTTCACAAGTGCTGAGCATCCGTGGCAGGTAAGATAGTGTATACAGCAGCGCTCAAGAGACATCATCTTTGCCCTTAAAACTTTCATATTCGGGAAGAAATAGTGCAGCATAAAATGTCACCTCTATTTTTGTTTTACGGCCCAACAGTTTTGATTATAGAATTATATCTGAACGGGACATTAGCAAGCACATGTTTTGTTCCATATGTATTTAACAAACTATTGAATACGTACTAGAATTCAATAAAAAAAAAAAGCAGAAAACAATGATGTGGCATTATGCTTGAAAACATTTAGAAGGATAGTCTGAAAGGAAATTTCCTTACAAAAGCAAAGTACAGGAGTGGAAGGTAAACACTGGAGCTTTGCAAATGGCAGAAAATATGCTTTTAGTAAAGTATTGGTGCCTATTAAGCTCAGAGTTGGCTTTATAATAATGTGGGTTTAGTGCATGAATTACCCTACATTTCTGAGGTTCGTTCACATTATCTAGTAAGGGAGCAGTTCAATGTCACTTTCTTCATCAAGGCTTAGACCGCTATATGCATGAATATAATTCCCCAGCACAGGAAAACCTTCTGCAGGCGGCCATGAAGCAGGAAGGAAGTGGTCACCCAATCAGTCACGTCAACTCAATCGATACTGGCCGACAAATGGGATGACAGCGTCCAAAGCAGGACATACTCACAAGTCGGAGACCAGCCAGCCCAGTCATTCTCAACTGTTGCTGACAACGAGAGTCACCGAGGGGACTTTGAAAATACATTGCACTTTCGCAGAACCCTCTCCAGACCATTTAGAACAGAAGAGAGACATGAGGCTTTTTCAGGACCTTTTGTTAGGCAGCTGGGGGTGGGAATTCTGGATCGGGACCTGTACTTTAAAATACGCAGGAAAAATGCAAAGGCTGCCAGTCCCGGAGGTGCCTGAGGTTGTGCACTGTAGCAAGCACCTAGGTTAGGACCCGGATCACTGGTCCCTAGACAGCTTGTGATCTGTATGAAATAAGGACATGGGGCCACAGCTCAGGCTGTCTGAATCTCAGCATCTCCAGATGACCAGAATACTCATTACATTTTGAACAGTGTTCCTTAAGGAAGTACACATCTCACACCTGGGGATCAAGATGCGCAGTATAACTTGGATGTCAGATGATAGTCTTCTTTCCCTTCCATACCTAATTTACATTTGTTTGATGCTAACACATACCAGATTCTACAACCCTACACACACACAATGACCCCCATAACAGTGGTTCCAAAAGTGTGGTCGCAGGGCAGGCACCATTACATCACCTGCAAAGAGGTCAGACATAAAATTGTTGGGACCGGTGCAGATAACTCAGGTCTGGGCAGCCCTAGGCCTGCGCTTACTGGAATGCTGCACCCATTGGAACATGGAAGCTCAGAATGTATTTTTAAAGACACAAGAACTAAACTTCTATATTGACTTCACTTACTTTAAAATGAGATACAAACAATTCAAGAAAAAGTAGACTACAGATAGCAGTTTTGGAAATTGAGGTGTGCCTCATCAGCTGATCAGATATTTTAAGGGACAGACAGGGAGATGATCAAAAATTGATAGGATGAGTCATGAAACACACACACACACACACACACACAGGATCCCAGAGTGAACAAATGAAAAGACTTGTAAGGAGTTTCATGACAGTCTTTACAATAATTGAGGATGTTTCTTCCCAGCTGCAGAACCAATTAACACGTCTTCTATTTTCCTTAAAATAAACTAGAGTGAAGTTTGAATAGATGTAAAATTCTGAAGCTTCTCACCTAAATGATTAATTGCCTATTGGGAGGGCATATAAGGTTAAGAGGTTAGTGATCTAAATACAGTAGATTTTGCCAGTTGCTTGAGTTCTGGTTAACAGAGAGTCTACTTATATCCAGCATCTACCAATTTCCTATGGGTGCTAGTTAACTGAGAGTCTACTGTAAGAATAAGTTTTTAATTCATTCTATAGTTCATAATTCACTACAGATTTTTTTAAAAGTAATTATTGAAATTATGTTTTTGGTGTATTGGTCTATTTATCTATCCATTTATCTACCTATCTACATTCATGACTTTGGACTTCACAAAGATTTCAAATTCTACTTCATTAATATTCAAAAACCGATTTGTGCATCAAAGAAGATGAATAGACAACTCCCAGAATGAGAGAAAATATTTACAAATCATATATTTGATAAGAAACTTGTATCTAGAATATATAACAACCTCCTACAATAATTCAATAGTAAAAATGGAAATACCCTTATTTAAAAACAGGCAAAGAACTTGAGTGGACATTTCTCCAAGGACAATGCCTGAACGGCCAGTAGGCACTTGAGACGGTGCCACACGCCACTGGGGATCATACTGGGTTAGTGCCTGGAAGAGAAGAGCTGAACGAAGGGAAAAAGTGAAATCCAACCACAGTCTGGAGTTGGCTTCACAGCACTGAACTGGTGTTCATTTTGTAATTTTGAGAAGAGTAGCATAGTTATATGACTTTATGACCTTAGGGGACGCTAAGAAAGGGGTGTAGGGCCGAGTTCCTCGGTGTCCGCAGTGCTGACATTTTGGGTCAGGCCAGTGTTTGTTGAGGGGTGACGGCTGTCTTGTGCACTGTAGGCTGCTAAGCAGCAGGCCTGGCCTGCACCCACTAGATATAAGTATCATCGCCAAAATCTTCACCCGACCCAGATTAGAGACTTTCTCTAATGTCCTTAGGGTGGGGTAGGAGACAGCAAAAGTAGCTCTAATTTGGAACTACTGCTCTACCTTAATTTCTAATGTCAAGTAACCGGAAGAAACCTGCTCTCTCCTGGGGTGTGAGAAGAAGAAGGAGACAAGTCCGTGACTATGAGCATCACTTTGAACTAATCAACACGTTGACTCACCAGGGAAGGCATATTTTCCAGGTGATTTATGCAAGGTGACCGCAGCTCACCAGGAGAAAGAACACAGCTTTTCGAAGGGGATTTCACCACAAACTGAAGATGACACCCAGTGGATTGGGTTGCAAATAGGATGCGGGAAACTGTAGGTCTTGGGAAGAAAGAAATGCATTTGAAGACATCTAAATGCATTTGAAGACATCTGCCCTCAATTGCATTAACTGCCTACTGTGCTGTGATGATCATCGTAAGAGACATCTTAGCTCTCAGGGCCATTGCTATCATTATAGCATCCAGAGGTGTCCTCTGAAGAAGAAAATGATAGCATAGGAATTGCCTTGAGTTTCGAAACTGAGGGACTGAGGGGTCGTTACTGAACGAAGGAATCTGGAGGACGTGAGAGCGATTCGTGAGTGGGAACGGTGGTGGGGCTTATTATCCAGCGTCCCTTGGCTGAGGGCTTCCCCACCTCTGACGAGTGCTCCCTTTCTACTCTCTCATCAAACCGCCTTGCATGTCCTCAGCTGCCACCTGTCCACCTCTCAGGACTGAAAAAACCTTTTGCTCACTCTTGGATGGGTGCTGACCCCGAGCCTCTAGCTTGTGTGCATGCTTCTGAAGAAAACCTTCCCGAGAGCAGTTGGCTTCATACCTCCTGGAACAGACCTCCCAAGTCCATCAGACACCGGATTTGTAGGCAGGTGCTTTTCAATAGTTAGTTGGAAACGTGCATACGCATAGATTTTACCAGTAAAAATGGAAACGGAAATTGCATGAATGCTCAAAGAGAAGAGAACCTGTATATGAAGGTATGGAAGCTTAAAATTGTAGGATAGTCAGGCTATCATATCAATTGTGGTTTCTTGTCACTATTTCCTTAAGAGGTAAAGTGTACTAAGTAATATCAACAACCATTCCAGAAGAATGAAACATGCATCATATTCACTGAAACAAAAGCAAGTGACGCTTTTTCCTTAAAAGAGCATTGAAGTGAGTTGTGTTCTTTTTTTTTTTTTTTTTTACAATAATGAAAGTGGCCTTCTGTCGATACAACTATCTGAATATTGTATGAACTGTAGGAATTATGATACTTTCTCCTTCTAAATGTCAGGTTCAAGAACAGAGGCAATCTGCTCGGGGAGCATATACAACGGTCCAGACGTGGTGGAGAAGAGGTTGGTGGGTCCTCAAGTTCAAGTTTCCATGTGACACAGCAGTTCTACCCTAGCTATACACCCGAGAGAAAGGGGACGTGTGTCCGTACAAAATTTTATAACGAATGTTCAGAGCAGCTGTATTCATCATAGCCCAAAGCAGGACACGGCCTAAATCCCCAGCAACTGGTACAAGATACAACGGGGTATGTCCGCGCTCGGGAGGAAGACCGCACCATAAAAAGGAAGCTGTGAAGCACGCCTGGATGGAGCTTGAAAACTCATGCTCAGTGGAAGGGGCTGGTTACGGGAGACCACCTATGTCATCTCATTCTATCTCTATCCGAGTCCATCACTGGAGAAGCCGCAGAGAGGGAACGTGGCTCGGTGGCTGCTCAGGGCTGGGAGAAGGGGCCTTGGTGGGAAGGGCATAGCTGTAGGGTACGAGGTTTCTCTTGGAAGTAAGGAAAGCATTTCCAAGTGGACGGTGGCCGATGGGTGCATCTACCTGAACGAACCAAAAGCCATAGGCCTGCCCCCTCTGAGTGGGTGATTGGATGGCCTGTGGAAAATATGGCAATCAGGGTGTTGAGAGAGAGAGAGAGAGAGAGTGAGAATGAATATGAGGAAGCAAGCAAAGCAAGCTCCTAGGAGAGCCAAGCGCTTGCTAGCAGCAGTGGGCACAGAGGCCGGGGGCAGTGACTTCCAGGGAACAGGGCGCCCCAAGGCTGCTGCTGCGCCGGCTGACGGCTCCTGTGTTCCAGCGCCCGACCGGCGCGCGGAGCAGGACGTGAAAGGTTCCAATGCGCTCACGCCCACGCGCTTCGCGCCCAGATGCCAACGGCCTCCTGAGCCCGGGGCGCTTCGCCTGTAGCCACATCCGGAGGCCTCAGGAACTTTCAGAAGTGGAATCCCTACCTGAAGGCGCGTCCCCGCTGCTGGCCCCCATGGGTGGCTCCCCAAGCTCACCCCAGCCCGCACTGCCAGCCCTGGGCCGGCCTGGCCCTGCCTCGGCCCAGGCTGGAGTCCACGGGGGGCGCCGCTTCCACACCGGACCCATCCCCCTGATGTCACCCGTCTGGCCGCCGGCCAAGCCCCGGAGGGTGGTCCCAGAGGCGTTGAGGCGCCTGGCTCCCAAGCCGCCCCCTGAGACCATCGTGGGTCCGGCTCTGTCCTGTGCCAGGCAGAACCACGTGAAGCTGGGGTGTTGGCACCCCGGCCAGACCCGCAGCCCGGTGACCATCAAGATCGCGCCCCCGGAGCGCAGGGGCAGCCCCTGTGCGCCCCCGGGCCCGGGCGCCCGTTCCCAGTGCCCGGACCCCTGCTGCACGGAGACGGTGCTCAGGGCCCTCCGCCAGTGCAGGAAGGGCAGCCGCAGGTTTGACGGGCCGCTCTGGTTTGAGATCCCCGAGAGCGGGCGCGGGGGCCGGGACCCGGAGCCCAGGCCGTCGGCCTTCAAGCCCCTGTGCAGAAACGGACAGGCGCCGCCCTTTGTCCCCAGGCCGGGGCCTCTGCAGCGCAGCCCGGGCGCCTGGGGCTGCGGCCTCTGCCAGGAGGAGCCTGCCCGCCGGCCCGATGGGCAGCCCCCGCGGCGGGCCTGCACCCCGGCAGCGCCAGCGCCGGGCAGCCGGGGGCAGGAGCCGCGCGGCTGCGGCCTGGGGCCCGCCTCCGGGGCCCAGGACGGCGTCGGAGGGGTCTCGCTCGCCCCTGGAGGCGCCCAGCCTGCCGGCCGCTGTGGCTGCTAAGAACCAAAGCCCTGCTACCCACCTCCTGCACCCCAGACCGGCATGCTTGTTCCTATGCGGCCCACTCCTGACTGCACCCCAACGTGGGACCCCCCTTCCAGCCGTGCCCAGCCCCCAGCCCGGGCCTGACTAGACCCCACACTGAAGACCGCTGACCGCAGAGCCGGGCTCCCCCTGTGCGTCCCCGGCTTCCTGCCTCCCCCATGAACACAGGGATTCCAAGGAAGCATCTTATTTCCCCACCCCCCTTAGTCTCCCAGTTGTATAGTTAACTATTTAATCCCATTAAAGTAATATGAACATTAAAAAAGGAGAGAGCGCCTTGTGTGCCAAAACCAAGGGATAGAAGGTTTCAGACCAGCAGGAGCGGAACCTCCGATTGGGAATAATTTTTACGCATCTGAGGTTGAAATATAAGTCCAGTAGAGCTAGAGTAGAGTGAAGACACGTTATGTTAGAGACCAGAGTGTGGTGGGCGTGAGGAAGTGAGATGGAGCATCGGGACCACGGAAAAGACAGTGAGTTTTAGTCTAAGTATCTGACGTTTCAGGCAGAGGAAAGGCTGATGAGGCTGATATTTTTAAACGGATTTGTTCTGACTGTTGTGTGGAAGAGTCTTGGCTTATTGGTTCAAGAAAGTGCATCATGATAACCGTGCCATGTACTGAAGTGGGAAATACCAAACGAGGACGTGTTTGGCGAAATCAAATTCCGGTCATGCTTTCTCGACTACACACATTTGTTATCACGCTGGAGCTGTCACCTGTGCGGCTGAAAACAGGAGCCTGGTGCTCAGTGGAGTTTGAAGCTGAGAAATAAATGTAGAAGTCATGAACGCCTACACTCACCCGTGATGCTTACGTGGCGCTTAAAGCCACAGGTACATGGAGTCACCTATGCCGAAACTAGGGACGGAAAGTGAATCTGACAGTTAACAGTGGACACGTGTGGGTATTAGACCGCGGAGTCTAGAGCTACAGGCCTAGACTTCAGGGAAGCTTTCGATTGCTTTGCTTGTCGCATAGCTTATGGTCGAAGCTTAAGCAGATATGCTAGTCGTGTCCAGCAGATTTGTCTGTAAAGCAAGTTCTGGGGAAAGCGTTTAGGAGTTCACTTGGCTTAGAGAGAGTCGACAAAGGTAGCTAGTTAAGCACAGAGCACAGCTAGCTTAAACGACAGCTGTGGTCACAAGGTATTTAGCTTCCGCCGTTAGCCTGACAGACAAGGTCACTCACGTACAGTCCCTGGGTGTTTTGTGAAATCTTGGTTCCATGACCAGGAAGACTGCAGAGAAGCTAATGCCAGAAGCTAGCTTACTCTGAGTGCGCACGCCCCTGAGGCTTGCACGAGAGCTTCGCCTCCTATGCCTCACCCTCAAGCTTTCCCTGTAACAACCCTGATCAGAAGCCAGTGGTTGGTTCAGATCGGCGCCCTGCCAGTAGTCGGCTTTCATGTCTCCACTGCAAACCTTGGTGTCCACCGGCTCTTCCGGTGCCAGGTGGGCGGGCCCTCTTGGGTTCTGTAACAAACAGAGGGCTAAGGGTGCGCCCCTCAGGGCTCCATTGTTTGAGGGTGAAAGGAAGGAGAAGTACCCACAGTGGACAAGCTGGACACCCAGGAGAGGTGACGGAGTAAGTTCTAGTCCACGTCCTTGTCCCAAGGCAGGAGGAGACTGATGTCCCATCTCAAAGTCAAAAGACAGTGATGGGTGGAATGCGTTCTCCCTCAGGCCTGCCATGCACTGGGGGAGGGCTTTCTGCTTTACTCGGTCTCCACCCTCAGATGTTCATCGCACTCAGAAACACCCTCACAGACACCCCGGAATCATGTCTGACCCGATGTCCGGGCACCTTGTGATGGATACATAAAATCAACGGGCACGGAGTGATTTTAAAGAAGAACCATATTTTTCTGTGCCTAAGATGATACTTTTATACAAAATTGTTAGACCAAAAATTGGAGGTTGTCTTACATGGGAATAACCTGTGTGTTTCTTTCTTAATGTTGGGTTAGAAAAGTAGGGGTCGTCTTATACAGAGGGTGTCTTAGACACAGGAAAGGGCAATAATTGTAAGTTTGGGTCATGGAATCAAGGCTGATTAATCACCAGCTCTCATTGGATGCCTGCAATGTGGGATCATTTTTCAGCCTTTTAGCTATTTCTCCTAATCTTGGCAGTTTTGTAAAAATGCCCCTTTCTGTAAGACATCTTAAAAAGTTATCATAAGTTAAAAATATTTGGGAGGAGAAAGGTGTGGTTTAAAATGTTCAGTTGAGGTGTGCTTTTAAAAGCTGTGATCACATTTATCTGGTATGGTTATGCATATTGAATGTCTCTAACTTCATTTCCCTGCAAGGCAGCCCCTCTTGATGAGTGAAGCTGATAAATGTGAAGGAGTAAGAGAATAATGCCTCCCCATTGATGGGATGGCAGGAAGGCCGGCCTAGGGGAGGATTGTATTAAGCCTGGTAGAGGAATTGAGATCTAATTAGGTTAAAAGGAAATTTAAGTATCTGGGCAATTGTATCCCCCTGATTGCTGTCAGTATTGCGTTAATTTAGCATGCCCAAAGTACTTATTGAGAGCCTATATTGATCTAAATATTTTTCTAGGCATTCAGGTCATTATGGTGCCTGAGACTCCAAGAAATTAAAGATTAGTGGGGAGATAGTTAGAAGACAGAGCATTCAATACACTTTGATAGATTTTATTATAAGAATAAGCACGCTTCTATATGAATATGTAACAAGCATGAGAATATATTTTTTTTAATATATTTTTTTATTTATTTATTTTTGACAGAGAGAGAGAGAGAGAGAGAGAGAGAGAGAGATACAGAGAGAGAGAGAGAACTGAACTGGGGGAGCTCCCAGCTCAGCATATGGTTCTGCACGGGCCGGGGCCGGGATTCGATCCCCGGTCCCCAGCTCTGCAAAGTGAGCGCTTAACCCACTGAGCCATCCCGGCTTCCCCGAGAATATTTTTGCTGTAGATAATTTAGCAAAAAAACCACTTCTAGGATAAGTAGAATTTAGCTGGAAAATATCACTTGGGGAGGAAAAAGGGGAAAACGGAAAAGAGCATAATTTTGGAGTGTGTAGAGTTTCAATAGCTGTTGAGTGAGGTGCTCAGGGTAAGCATCACATAGAACAAGTCCACAGGTCAAGTTGGAGCATTTTAATACACAGTGGTTGGTAGGGGACCATCCCAGGTGACCTTGATTACAATTGACCAATCAATGCCTCTTTTCAATTGAAAGTATCCTGGTTTGAATGAAAAATTATATATGCACTCTTACGAGAGTACGTGTTATACACTCTGTGCATATGAGAGGGATATGAACTCGATGCTTCTCACTAGAAGTGGGAAGAATAAATAGGAGTGTTGAAGCTTTTATTTGGGGGAGGAGAGGCGTTAGGAGCCTATGAAGCATGCACGCTCGGACCATCACTGGATACCTTCGTGGATAGAAATGCAGGGCGATGCACAAGTTGTGTTGTGTGTGGGCAGGGACAGAGAGATGGGGAGGGTGGGAGTAAAAAGATGGATGCATCCCAGAGAACACTGAGATACATGCTGCAGAATGACTCTACCCACAGACCTAGGCTTGACTAATGGTGACTCCTGTCCCTCACCTACAAAACAGGCCTAATAATATTCGCTTCTCAGCGTTCTGAATTGAAATGTATGAGTACATAAGTACCCCCATCATTAGCCACCGTCCACGTAGCTAGAGATACATGGAGCCTTGACTTCTGTCCACATTCGCGTCGATATGGATAAACATGTATGGCTGCCACGCCTCTTCCTGTGTTGCTGAGGCAGAAGAAAAACAGGCAGCTCCCGCAGGGACACTATCATTATTTGAGGGCTGTATTGGGTCATCGGGTAATGAGGAATATAAAGAAAGAGATTTCTTTATTTAGGCACGTAGGGCACGTTAGGGCAGGCCTTTTTGTGTGAAGGTTGAATAAGATAAGAAGACTACTGGAGCCAGAAAATTGCGCTGCCTTTTTAGTTGTGAGAAGTTTCCATTCTACCTTTGCTGATGCTGGATCTGTGCTTGATCTGCAGGGATTTTTGAAGAGATTGGTTTGAGCACAAACGTGAAGCCCCCTCGGTGCCGGCTAAGCCTGTCAGAACATGCTCAATAAGGTTTAAAGAGCATTGCCTGAATTCCTCAAATAAAACCAACTCTAGTCGGAGGTGGCCTGTGGATTTCTTTCTCAAGAGATAAGCCAAGAAGGAGCAGATGATTAAAGGCAAAATCAATCCACGGGTCACTAATGCTGCAGAGACACAGAGAAAACAAATAGACCTAGTTAACAGGATTTCTATGTAAAAGAAATAAAGCAGGAACACGTACCCACACGGGGGATGAGCCAGCGCACCCAACACCCACTTGTGTTCAGAAAATCCGAAAGCTCTGCGTCCAACTGAGTTACTACAGAGGGAGGAACAATTAGGGAAGACGTTCTTCTCCAGCAGCTACAAGGTATGAGAATTAAACTTGAAGCAGTAGAATTAAAATTCAAACGATTTTGTAGGTGAGACTAAATGTTCTAACCTGTTTCTTACAGGGTTTTAAAAGTCTGGCCTGTTCAATTGTAGTTTGGACCATTATTTAGTAATGTTGCGATCCCTTAAATGTGATTATTTCAAAACAATTACTGCTACCCTTCATTGTCATTGATTTTTGTGCCCCAGCTAATTGTCAAGGAGTCACAATTAATTTAATGATAGATTCATCAATTTATCCTCCAAACAGAGTCAGATATCCATCCACCCCAGCCTTTATGCCCCACTTAGACAGGAGAGCACATTTGATTCCAGTTGAAAATTAAGAATGTTACATAATCTTATTATTATTGTTAAGGTTAGACAATTACCACCATATGTATATTTTATTATACCTGTGGACCGAAAAAGAATCATGGCTACTATGTGCATAACTGTTTAGTTGCAGCTCAATTCAACCTTTTGGAAAAGGAGATAAGGAATAAAAAACACTTCGTTGAAACACCTCTATGAAAATCCAGCCCATTCATACATCTTTCTTTTCCCCAAGGGTGGAGAACACACTGAAACTTTAGATAAAATTTGACCCCAGGTCAACGAATAGGATCCGTAAGTGGAATTCCTGACTTGCTCTGCACAGAAATGGGCTCTTTCGTTCGCACAGACCTCTGTGCTCGTCTGTAGGCCGCGCTCCCCCGCTGCTCTCTCCTAGAAACATCATCAGCCGCACGGCCCGGGGCGCTCAGCTCCAGGACTGCTGTCCCTGGCTGGCCGCCACAGATAAGGCTCTTCCCGTCTCTCACGAAGCTGCCCACACTAGCAGCAAGTGGAACCTTGGCTGCATAAGAAGTAAAACGAGTCAAAGTGAAGAACTCGCTCTGGAGGGGTCGGTTTCAGTGCAGCACTAGTGCGGGGATTGTGTTGCCACCGGCATCTGTGAGCGCTCACCCAGTGTTTTCGTGTCAGGAGGCCACAGGGAAATCACTGACAACAAAAACGGACCTGACACCCCCCAACAGAAAGCAATCAGATATTGAAAGGGAAAATGACACTGATGTTTGCTTTCTAGTAAGAAAGATGGCTCCTGTCCCTTCTGTTTATAGAAACTGAGTCTGAATGGTTTGACAGTAATTATTTATATCGATTGACAAGATTTACTTGCCTTTCTTGCTGCTTCACATGTGAAGAGATTTCTGTTTCGTACATGGCTCGTATCTGTGAGGTTAATTACTTTTTTGTTTAGAGTCACTCGGGGGAAAAAAAGTTTCTCTAGGATAAGACTGGCCCTTGGAGGAGACTGTTCGTGGATATGGAATAAAGACCCTCCCCCATAGCTACTCCACATGTATGCTGTCCACTGCACCCCTCAACCAATGGGTTCTTGTGCAACGGCTCATCAGTAATGACTCACAGAGTTTGCAAACAACATCTGCAATTTAGTTTCAACACCCATTATCTGCCCTTGGAAGGCGATAAGCACCATTGTGCTGATGCTTGGTAGAAATCATGTAGCAATCGTGTTTGCCCTGGCGAATCTCAAAACATTGCAACAGGCGTCATTCTAATTAGATGGACATCAGTCCTTGGAGTTTACTCCCAATGTATTGATTACATGTTGACCACTAAGAAGGTATAAATTTATGAGTAAAAATGTAAGGGCATGTCCCTGATCTAAGATAAATAGGTCAATAATTATGAGTAAGAATACTATTTATCTTATATGGGCTCTTTTCCTGGAAACTTCAAAATGAATCAAGTTCCTTTCTGATCATAAACCCCTCCCTGAAAATATAATTCATCAAACTAGTCATGAAAAACAATATATATTCAGTTATCTTGGCTGTAAATTATACACTTAAGTATCTAGGTGTAGGAATTCTTGAATTGTTTTCAGGTCAAGGAAAATGAAGAAAATGAACTTTCATGAGATTTTTCTATTTTTTTGTTTTCATTTGATATGGGCTGGAGAGGACTGTCATGGAACTGAGGAAGTACTTAAGCTTAATATAATTATATGCAAATACTATAAACCTTCAGGCTAATAAGTGATGGTACAAGGTGGGATTTTTAGATTATACTGAGGAACTATTTCCTCCCCAAAATATGGAAAATAAAGGCAATCATCCAGGTAATATTTAAGAAGAGAAAACTTATTGCATTTAAAATGACAGTTAAAAGTGAGCTCTCTACAGTCCTTTCTGACAGAGAAACTTTTTGTTCACAAGACTGGCTGCTGTCCTAATGGCCCATGTGACTGGGTAGTTGTGTGATGGAATTCAGAGTATTCGGTCCTCATTGTCAAGACGGGCTTCCTCTTGGTGACTTGGGCAGCCACTGAAGTAAGCTCAAGAGCTCCCACCCAAAGACGTTAGGCTCTCATCCCTTCGATCTATAAATGCCACCAAACGAGGAAACAGAGATTTTACAGATGCCATTAAATTAAAGATTCTTGGGGTAGAGAAGTTATCATGGATTACCTGAGTGGGGTTTAAAGTCACAAGTGTTCTTAGACACAGAGGGTGATCTGACGCCTGAGGACAAGGCAGTAGGGCCACCGATGCAGGAGCAGGACTGGTGCAGCCTCGAGCAGGAGAGCGCTGGCAGCCACCAGAGCCGGGACAACACGGGGACACTGGTCCCCGAGAGCCTGCAGAGTGAACAGGGCCCACCAACCGCCCCCTCCTCCCTCGGGGACATTCATTCAGGACCCTGACCTCCAGGAGTGTGAGAGAGTCCGTGTCTCTTTTATAAGACACCGAGTTCAAGATGACCTGTTACAGCTGCCCCACGAGACGAACGCCGTCACCCTGTGGCACTCCGCTGCGAAGGCCTTGTCTGAAACCTGCCCAGGGCGAGCTGGGGAGTCACCAGGTGAGGGAGCCTGGCATTCTCGTGCCATGCTGTTGCCCTTCCTCATAAAATGGAACCAAATATTGAAACAACGAAGTAAAATAATCAGGAATCACCTCCTATTAGTTTATATTTATTACTCGTATGAAAATTTTACCTAAATAAAAAGACATGCACTGTTAAAATTATACATTATGCAAAAGCTTTAAATGCAAACCAGTTTTCATGGTAAAAATAATACATATAATCCATGGAAAAAAAAACCCCAAAACGCAACAATATGCAGTTAAAAGTGCGATGTTCCTATGTGTATTTACACCTGTTCCGAGCATCCATCAGTCTTCACAAATACTAATGTGCGTGTGTGTTTGCATTCTAGTTATGAAAATTGTGCACATTTCTCTGTATCTGTCAGAGATGCAGTTGTTTTAAGAATATAATAGCATCAGAGCATTACCTATCCTAAGTTAGGATACATTATATATTTGTTTTGTCTGTGGACAATCATGGCTTCTTCCTGAGCCCTCACTTCCAAGTTAGGGTGCTTGTTTCAATTGCCCTGTTTTAATGATCCAAATCTCCTCATGTAACACTCAGTGTCTTCAGGGGTAATCGAAATAAAGAATAAAAAAAAGAATAAAGAAAGGAAGGACGGAAGGTAAGGAGGAAGGAGGAAGAGAGGGAGGGGGAAAGGGAGGACTAAAGGAAAGAAGGAAGGAAGGAAGGAAGGAACAAATGAAGGAAGAAAGAAGGGGAGAGAAAAAGGGAGAGAGAGGAAGAAAGAAAGGAAAAAAGGAAGGAACAAAAGAATGAATGAAAGGAGGAAGGAAGGAAGGAAGTAACCAAGGAAGGAAGGAAGGAAGAAAGGAGGAAGGAAGAAAGAAAGGAGGAAGGAAGGCAAAAGGAAAGAAGGAAGGAAGAAAAGGAGGGAGGAAGGAAGGAGGAAGGAAGACACTCTTACTCTTTCTTAGAGACTCCTCTTCGTGTCTCTCCCCAAATAGAACCTGATTACAGGGAGAAACAGACGTGATGACAAAGGAATGACCCAGTTCCTCTGGCCACCTGGTCACTGAATGTCTTCTTGGGCTTTTGAGGAAAAGATGAACAGCCCTGATCTCAGACTAAGCAATGCTCAGAATAAGAGACTAACACGCCCATTCTGCAAACAGCCAATAGTACTGAACGCCCTCTTCTATCGTCTCATCTGTTTGCTTTCTCTGAGTGATTGGAACTGCTTTACCAGTGACAACTCGAATCCCACTTTAATCCTCCCATCTCCCAGATAGAAATTATTAAGATGCTCCATCACAGACTTGCCCTGCATCTTGACAGTAGACAATCCAGTTCTAGCTTCAATTCGCTCATCCTCTTTTAAATCATCCAACTCAGGCCTAAATCACAGAAAGAGCATCTTCTACCTCTCCCTTCCTGGCTGCTCCACATTGTCACTCACCACAACGAGCTAAAAGGAAGAAGAAAACAACGAAAAGCGAACTGAGCTGAGTGCTCCTCACCCATCAGGAGCAGGGGACCCAGACAGCCTGCCACAGCGTCTGCGCTTCCTTGCTCACAGAGGACCACCACCCTCAACGGACTCCATGATTTGCAGGTGCTGGGACGACGTCCTGATGAAGAGCCATCACCCAGACTTGGACTGCATGCCACTAAAGAAGTCAGCTCATTCTTCCCCTGAGAAACCCATTTTCTCATCACTACCATATGAATCATCCCTACCGAGGGACGATGTGGAATATTGTTTCAACAGAACTTAGGTTTCTTCAGAATAAAACCCACCCACCTTGCTTCTCTGAAGTTATGAATCAATAGAGCAGAAATCCAGAAATAGACCCCCACAAATATGCCCAACTAATTGTTGATGTCAATACAAATACAATTCAACAGAGGAAGTGGTCTTTTCATAAATGGTGCTAGAACCATTGAATATCTATAAGTCAAAAAATTAAAGCAGCAAGCTAAGAGTCTCATCTTACACAAAAAGTAACTCAACATGGACATAAATTTAAATGTAAGACTTGAAACTACAAAGCTTTCTGAAATAACATAGAAGAAAACATTAGCACTTGAGACAAGGTCAAAATTCTTGAACATGATACCTAAAGCATGATCATTTTTTAAAAAATCATAAATAGTCACTGTTAATGGAATAAATTCACAAGCTACAGACTGGAAGAAAATGTTTTCAAACCACTTAATTGACAAAGGAATTATATCTTAGCCTACATAAAAGCAAGTGACCCAACTAGAAAATGAATAAAAAGAATGAACGGGTGCTTCTGTAGAGGGTGGACAGATGGCAAATAAACACATCGCTATTAGGGGCGTCCACATTGAAATCACAATGACATATTAGAACAGCTTTAAAAAAAAACCAATAAATTCTGGCAAGAACATGTACAAACTAAAAGCCATATGGAAAATAGTTTGTAAAATTTCCTTAAGAAAATAAGTCAAGCTAAACATGCACTTACTGTATACCCAGCACTTACACTCTTTGGTATTTTTCCTGGAGAAACACAATTATGCTCACAGAAAAACCAGTCTATGAATGTTCTTACAAGCTTCTGCTCTAATCTCTCATACTGGATACAATTCAAATATGCTTCAACAAGCAAAGGCACAAAAATTATGATAATGCATTCCTAGAGTGGAATAACACCTAGCAATGCAATGGAGCAAACTTTGAACCTATGCAAGAACTCGGATGGGCATTATGGTTAGGGGAAAACAACTCAAAAGGTTACATACAACATGATTCCATTCTTACAATACCTTCAAAAATTTTTTAAATCTATTTTTTGAGAGAAGATGAGAGAAGGAAGGAGGGCCCAGAGCCGTCTTCATCTCTGTACATCAGTAGTTGTGACACAGGTGGATGTGGGGCCGTGCGGGGCAGGAACCAAACTGGGGGCCTCCCTCATGGAAGGCAAGAACCTTCACTGCTGAGCCATCTCAGTGGTTACCAATTGCGCCGCAGTTCAACATATGGAGTTTGCACGGGTTGGAGCTGGGAATTGAACCCTGGACCTTGCAGTTCTGAGGCAAGCGCTCAACCACTGAGCTATCCTGGCCTCCCTCATAGAACGCTTGTAAGAAGTTACAGAACTACAGAAATGAAGACTGTAACTGTACTTGACAGGGTACAGAGGCGGGGGTGGAAGCAAGTAGAAAGGGGTAAGCACACGACTTTTATTGTGGTGATGGGAGAACACTGTGGTTTGATTTTCTACGTTTACACAAATCTATACATGGAACCAAATGCACAGAACTACACACATGCCCAGACTTGTTTTTCTATAAAATCTGGTAGAAAGTGAATGAGGTCTGTAGTCTCATTTGGGGGATTGTACCAGTGTCGGTTTCCTGGTTGTGCTGTTCCGCCACGGTTGTGGGAGATGCCACTCTGAGGAGGCAGTTAGGTGAGCGTTCCTGGGACTGCATGGTTTTGCCACGCCCTGTGAACCAGCTATTACGATGCGGGAGAATAAACGGATTTTTGAAATACAGATTTGAAAGTATGCAGAAATAAAGTGTTAAAACATATGGCAGAAAGAGCAAAAATGCAATGAGCGGTTGCAACTGAAGGGTAGATACGTGCTCATTGTGACATTTCGGGTGACTTTCCTGGATATTGAAACTTACACACAGCACATTAAAAATCTGGGCAAGTAAATTTTGGGGTCAAAATGATAATCAAAGCATGAGTTGAGGTATGACAAAATATGTGTTCATCGTATTATTTCCTTGTTATAGTCCCATTATTTGGTATTAAAAATAAAAAAAATATCCCATATAAAAGACCATTCCATATACAGATGATATAGATATAGGTATCATATAGCTATATCATATGTGTCTATATATATCTATGTATATCTCCACAGTCACGCTTTCTTTAGACCAAAATTTAACAAACTAAGAGCTCCAAGGACGAAATCTGGGCTCGCTGCCTGATTTGTTGTAAATACGGTTTTATTAGAATACAGCAACACCTGTTCTTTTCGGAACGGTCTATAGTTTTGTTTTGGGGTTTTTTTTTTTCTCACTACAACAGCCAAACTGAATGTCTGTGACAAGCAACCTCTTGGCCTGCAAAGCCTAAACTATTTCCTGCGTTGTCTTTAAAGGGACACCTGGTAAATATTTGCCACGTGGCAGGCCCCTTGCAGACGCTCAGGTCAGCCACTGCAGTGTGCGGAAGCAGCCAGCGAGCAAACCGCTGAGTACGGCCGTGTGACCATAGAGTTCAGGTACAAAACTGGGCAGCCTGCCCTCGCGTCGTAGTTTCAAGGTGTGGCCTTAAGTATTACTGCCTCTGTGGTCCTTTTCTGACCCAGTATCCACACGAAGCTGCCCATGCACTTAGGTACATGTATCCCCACTGCTAGCACACAGCAAAAATTTTACATTTCCCCATTTTTCTCTTCCTTTTGGTCTTGAGCTTGGTGGGGACAAGGATAACTTATTTCTCAGTAAACTGTCTGCTCCTAAAACTCAGTTTTAAAAATAAGAGATATTAGCAATTTGAACTAGTGAATAAAAGAATAAAGAAGTGACTTTAGTAACATTTTTTATTAAGTTGGGTATAAAAGATAGCAACTAAAATCCTGTTTTGGGGATCTGCAGCATACCAAACTAAAAAGTTGGAAAAAAAAATATCTGAAGGTTGAATTATGAGTGTAGTCGTATAAATAAGATTTAAAACCAGCTTGTCCAACCCATGGCCCATGGGCCAAATGAATGTGGCCCAATGCAAATTCATAAACTTTCTTAAAACAATTATGAGATTTTTTTTTTCTGATTTCTTTTTTTTAGCTTATCAGCTATCATTAGTGTTAGTGTGTTTTGTGTGTGGCCCAAGGCAATTCTTCTTCTTCCAATGTGGTCCAGGGAAGCCAGAAGATTGGACAACCCTGTTTTAAAACATCCAGGGGAAGCCGGGATGTCTCAGTGGGGTAAGCGCTCACTTTGCACCGGGGACCAGGGATCAAATCCCAGCCCCGGCCCTTGTGGACTCATACGCTGAACTGGGGAGTGCCCCAGTTCAGTTCTCTCTCTGTCTCTGTATCTCTCTCCCTTTCTCTCTCTCTCTCTCTGTCAAATAAAATAAAATAAAATCTTAAAAAAAAATAATAATGCTCAAAATCCAAAAATTTCTTTAAAACATCCAACTTGTTGTAACTTAGAACTATTAATAAGTTGGCTTCTTGATCATTTAGATAAGTCTATTTAACATAGTAACCAGAAACACAGTGACAAATATTTCTTCCACTACAAAACTTGTTTTTGTTTTGTACTAAAGAGTTTAGATGGATCATATGTGGAGTATTGCATAAGAGGAATGAATAATAATGAACAGATGCTAGAAACATTTATTCTGATGAGTTTTATGAGTTGCTATTGCTAGTTAATTTTTATACCTTTAGTGGTCTAAAATATTATTTAAAAATCTGCCAAGAGGGAGGACAATTAATGTTTAAAATAGATGCCTTATTAAGGAGGCATCATCTAATATCTACCCTGAAAGATGTGAAATAGAAAAACTTCACGTGGGCCACCATTTCTAATTATGTGTTTCAACAGACATATTTTTTAAATGCACTTGTGAGGTAAAATGTAGATATTTTAAAGCTAAGGTTAATTTTGTGTGGTTGTATTTCCCAATGTCCCTTTCACATTTTTACTGTATTCATAAGTAATAAAACAGTGGCTTCATTTAATATGTGTTGCTGAGAATAATATATTGGCATTCTCAGTTGACCAAGAACTATCCTGAGGAGTTGCTAAGCCTTAGATTGCAAGAGATATCCTAAGGTGTTTATAACATCTATTAACGAACGCTGCTTCCTGTGACATGAATTATGGCTACGAGAAGAAAGAGTTGCAAAATTCAAAACTATTCCTTTTGAACTCTAAGCGGACGCTTCGCTGACTTGTTTCTGACGCTTGGTATCATTGGACAAACAACGATCATTAACACAAGTGCAACCAGTTACCACCGCTTAATTTTCACTTTCAGAATCTCTTTTCCAGTTGAAGTGATGTTGTATCTCCCACTGGCTGTGTGAGTCTCCCCCGTGTCCTGCACAGGGTCTTGGCTGTTGGACCAGAGGTGCTATTTTACACAGTCTTCCCTGCTAATGCACACTCTTCTGACCTATCATTTAAAAAAAAAAATCCACCCTGCTTCTTCTTTCAGTTTTGGGAACTATGTGTTTAGAAGACAGCGTGGCATGGTTAAGCTGAAATAAAAATGGACTTTATTTGGCAGAACTGAAGTCAAACCCATGGCCCATGATTCACAAACCCTGAACCCGTACGCTGGGTGCTAAATGGCTTGAGCCTGGGTCCCACCATCTTCAGTATAGAAATAGTGTTTCCTTACCTCCTTTGCAGAGTTGTGTTAAAGCCGAAACGAGAACACGATGCGAACGAGCCTTATAAATGGGAGTGCTTTGGAAGAACACAGCGCGTTTGATGAGTGAAGATATGGGGACCCTGGTCTCTCCTGAGCGCCCGATCATCTAGGCTGAGACAGAGCCAGATCTGGCAGGAGAACCGGGGAGACCACCAAGCAGACGAGCCGGCCACCCATCCTGTGAAGGCTCTTGGCCCAGCTCTCCGCCGGGAAGGAGATGCGAACAGCACACATAAATTCAAGGCAGGAGGCCGGGCTGAGGAGCGGGCCTCAAACGCAAAGCTGTACCTGCCAGATAGCGTGGCCTCTGCTCCGGCTCCACGTCCTCCGAGTCTGAGGGTCAGGAAGGTGGCCAGTAAAACAGTCAGTGCAAGAGAAAGCGCTGCTCTGTGACCGCGCGAAACAGCTGTCCTGACCATGGACTTCAGGAGCTTTGCAGGAGGGGAGGTGGCGAGTCCGAGGCTGGGCTCTTCCGATGTCACCAGCCCTGTGGTCTCACAGCTAGAGGCATCGGGCACCAGTGAGCACACGTGAAGCTGGACGCAGCAAGCCAGTTGGAAGTGCCTTCACCGCCGGAGCACAGGCAGGGGGCAGAGGGACGTGGCACCTCCGTGTCCCCTTGTTGATGGCACCTGGTGGAGGTCAGAAGACATGCAAGGTACACGGGGCCCTCTCACTGCTGAGGATGTCCCTGACCAAAGGCCCCCGATCTGGTCCACAGGGACCAGGATTCGGGAGAGAGGCAACAGCAGGGGTGGAGACCTCGGAGTCAGAGTGGAAAACAGAGCCTCAGCTGAGACGCCCACGGCGGGGCCTCCACGCGGGGCTGCCCGGCTGCGGGCGCAGATGCACGTGTGAGCAGAGCAGGCCCGGGGTGGGCGCCTGGGCTTCTGGCTGCTGCTCCCTCAGAGCTGTCACAGGTTCACTGTCCACCACGGCGCTTGCGGTGCTGCAGCCCGGGGGCAAGCTCGTCTCCGCCCCTCAGTGAACACAAGCCGGCGTCGGCTCCCTCAGGAGACCTGGGCCCCTGGGCGAGGAACGTGGGCAGCAGCGTGGGCAGCAGCGTGCAGACATCTGTGTTGGTGAGCACACATCAGGGGGCGCTGAGGGCATACATGAAAGGTCCCTGCGACAGCAGGAGGCATCACTGAAGCAGGGCTTAGCCACCACCAGTGAGAGGTCTACAGTCTTCACCACGTTCTGACCCAGGGTGCCCCTCCCTGAAACTTTAACAATAGATTGTCCCCAGAATGTCCCCTGACTTCTGCTTTTAGAGAATCACCCCGAAACTTGGGATTCCCGCTTGTTGATTGCAATCACTGTGGTTCAGCATTCCTTTTTAGGGTGCTCCTTTCCCGGGTTCATAATGCTGTCAAGAATGACCGCAGGTGCCATGAAGCTTAAGGGACCCCTGAACCATCATGTAGCCCTGGGAAGAATGCCAAGATTTGCCCTTAAACACCCCTTACCCGACTGAGAATGTCAGGCAGTCTTTGAAGGTGGGAACGCGCTGCCCTCTCAGGCCACCGGCGGCCTGACAATAAATCCTTATTCTCTGACCCAACTCCTGTGTGGGTCTATTGCTGAGCTGCATGGGCAGTAGGAACCTGGACTCAGTTTCCCTCCACTAAGACTAACAAAGAAATCTGGACCTAGGGGACAGGTTCAAGGTCAGTGTCTCACCACAGGCACATGGGCCTTCTTGGGGACATTCAGAATTATCTAGAATGAATGTAACTGAGGCTGGATGAAACAAACAGACAAAATGACCATATGTAGCACATGATATAATAACAGTATCAGCCGTGTAGGGAGCTTGTAAGGATTAACATAAGACTTCACAGGCTTCAAAAGTTGAAAAGAGAATCAAGGTAGTCTCATGAAAGGAAACTCAGAGAATTTGTTGCCGGCAGATCTACTCTAAAAGCATGTGAAGTGCCTGCCCTGTACCCAGCACATAATGGAGTCCCAGCGCATTGCAGATATAAAATGGTAATCTCTTTTTGTCCCCAAATCTATGTCACCTCAGAAAAATGTATTCCTCACAATTGCACACATTTGGGATTCCTTTTACAAAGGTCTTGCTTAGACTATTTAATCCATTGCAATATATTCCTAAAATTAATTGGTGGCAAGAAGAAAACCTTCCCTGATCTCAGTTTCCTCAGTAATCAATGAAATGTTTAAAATAGAGATTCTTTTCCCTGCCAAAGTCTATTCTATGATACCATTAAAATGCACTGCATTTTTAATCATTTTTCCACCCCTCTCTTTAAGATTTAATCACTAGTCTCATATCAACCAGACCAGAGGACAACCATTAGTTGAACATGTGCTCTATACGCACTTATAGGCCCTAAGGTGGTGTGTGAGGATAGAGGGAAAGAAGAACAGAGAAAGCAATGCAGGCAGTTTGCATTTATATGCCAGCACGCCACATGGGAGACCAAGACCGCACTGCACGTGTTGTTCCAGATGTTCCAGCAGCGATTTTTTTAAGTGGAGAGATTAAGAGTCTTTGAAGACTGAGGAACAAAGAGCAGAGTGAAGAAAAACGAATCTTTTCATACATTAAATAGTACATTCTTCTTGTACTTTTCACCTGTCTAATAAATTGGAAAATAGAAGAATCAAATAGCACAGTTTCTTTTGAAAATGCATAGAGGCTATTTTACACAACTCTTGGACCAAGGCGCATCACGATATAAAATGGCAGACAATATCCATAAATTCTATGGGAACCTCTGGATAATATGGTGTTGATTTCTACATAGCTTCTCACCTACTGGGGCTCTCTTCAGGTTTTGATCCACTTTTTGTTTTTGTTTTTTTTGGAGAACAGAAAACCTCCTTCTTCTCCAGTGAGAAGGATTCAATAATTATATTGGTAGGAGAGATTAAAAAAAAAAGGCCATGAAAGCAGAAATTTTGCTTAGAATCCTGTATACATGAGAGCTCGTTTCCCTCTAAGGAAATGTGAAACGGCATACAGGAGTGGTTTTTTCTTTTCTATTCGCAGAAGACCCGTACACTCCGTAGCAGATGGGAGTATCAAGCTCATTTCCTTAAACATGGAAATGTAACTGAATGATAATACATGGTATTTAAATGGAATATAATGCAAATACATCTAAGCACAAGATCGGATAAGCTCCATCAGCCCATCAGCCCATAGCTGCATTATATCGTTACAATGACTTCGCCTGCCCTTCAAAGGAAGGTGAAACATCCCATTAATGTTCCTCTGTAATTGCACCATTGGGGGCAGGAGGCTTCTTCCTGTGACAATCAGCTAAAGTTCTCAAGCATGAGATTTGATTATCATTGTTTTGGTGTGGAAAGCTAAAACATAATTGTCATAAAATTACCAGCATCCCTTGTTTAATGTTCAATAGCAATCACATTTTCATATCAAAAGCACCAGAAGGTGCTTTATTGAACATTGACATCAAAGTCACAGCAATATAAGAAACTTGAAAGTGAAAAAAAATCTTTACAGCTATCTTTCTACTTTTCAGAAAATGAGAATGTCACAGTATGTTTATGTATGTGTGTGTGTGTGTGTGTGTGTGTGTGTGTGTGTGTGTGTGTGTGTGTGTAATCATGTAGATGTAATTTGAGCTTTTCCAATTAGGGTAGAGGACCTACTTATAAGAGAGATGCATAAAAGCAAACAAACACACAAACAAAAACCCTGCCTCTTAGTTCTGACTTCTCTAGTGTTTGCAAAAACAAGAGACAAATATTTCATGCGATAATTCTGACAGTGTACAAATCCTCAGTATTCGTTAGTTGGTATCCTCTTCAATAGAGTTTATTACAGAGTTTTGTAGGGGTAGAAAAAATTTCTTTCATCTCTTTTAGGTTCTTTGGTTTGTCTAATCAATTGACATAGAACAGTTTAACAGGAGAAAATCAAATTAATTTTGCACGTACGAGAGAAAGCCCCATAAAAATATGAATCCAAAGGCTGTCGGACAATTGAGGCATCTCAGCCATGCTGAGCTAGGGCGGGGGTTCTGGAGCTTCAGAGGAGAGGAGGTAAGTCACAGGACGATAAGAGGAGCAGATGTTTGGTAATTAGGGGCTGGCTCTGTCCTGCTGACAGGTCATTCAGATAAAAGGCGATCTCTGATGATAAAACAGCTCTCTTTCTAGGCCAGGCCTCCTGGTTAAATTATTTTAACAATTAAGGAAGAAATGGATGTTTTACTTGAATCTGCTGGGTCTTGATAGCCTTTGGGTCAAAATGATCTATCCATGCTAAAGTAGCACATTTTGGGGTGACCTGTTAGGCTCCCCTTCAGTGTATTTCTGCTCTGTTAACTACACTAATGCGCAGCTTTCAATCAGGAATGCAATCACACAAAAGCGTTCCATAGAATATAAATAGGTCCCATCCTTCAGCTTGGATCTTGAATCATAAAATGCTCTTCACCTTCACATGGTCAAGAGGCAATAGGGTGATCCAAGGCAGAAGGTCAGAATCAAGCACGCCTCGTCACTCGTCACTCTATTGTTACCCCACCTGCTTTCCTGGTGTTCCCTCATCCAGACGGGGCATACACTCATCTTTCCCAGAATTTAAGATAGACGTTTCGACGTTTGAATCTCCCTTTTTTCTTTTGTTTGTTTGTTTGTTTTGTTTTGTTTGCATTTAATCAACTACCACATCCCTCACTTCAAAATTGAATCCCAATGTACAGTATTTCACCATGTATAATGTACTCCTATGTGTATAATGCACATCCATGAATTTTGGCCCAAACGTTTGGGCAAAAATTATTTCATTTAATTTTTAAATTCAAATTTGTATTTGTTCTTTTGTGTTGTAAAGGCATTTTAGAATTGTTTTTAACATAGCTCATATATGGAATATAAAACATATATGGAATATACGGAAAGCAACAGAGTAACAAGAACTCATGGACACAGTCAATAGTTTAGTGGTTACCTGAGGGTGAGTGGGGAGGGGCTGTGGAGGAGCTGGGTAGTCAAATATATGGTGATGGAAAGAGAACTGACTCTGAGTGTTGAACTTATAATGCATAGACAATGTATTGTAGAATTGTACACCTGGAACCTATCTAATTTTTATTAACTAATGTCACCCCAATAAATTTAACAATAACAAAAATGATTATCATTTTCCAGGGTGTTATTTTGCATATGGATATCATTATTGATTTCTAGAGTTACACTTTTAACCCATAAGCATAAATAAAATAATTAAAAACATTTATATAGATACAGAATTAGTACTACGCATGTATAATGTGCATCCTTATTTTTCCCTCATAAACTTGGGCAAAATAAGGTGTATTTTTCTCTTGTATTCTCATTCTTACTGTCACCATCAGCTCCCTTCCACTGTGGTTTCCAATCTTCCCATTGTTTAATCTATCCGCTGGGGTACGAGGAATCTCCTTCTAAAACACAACATTGCATCTTTCACTGTCCTGCTAAGAAATATCAGGTATTTCCACATTTTCTAAACTCTGAAGTTACATTCCTAAATATTGCATGCAACATTTTTCCAATTCTTGTCAAAAAAAATGGCATTTAAGCTCACTCTTCAATATAACTTAGATACAATAGAGTATATCCAAATTCTTATAACCAGCCGGAAATTCCAATCTATACATTTCCCTTAATTTTCTTTAATATTTTCAAAAAACTTAATCCAACCTTCCTGAACGAAGAGCTCCTCAGTGTTCTTAATTTCCTGGAGCCAGTATTTCCTGATCAAATGGAATTAACCAATCTTTCACTTTTCATGACATTGATTTTATAACTCATTTTATTTATAAAACATTATAGTATGCATTCACTTATACATTACACAGAGTAATATATTAGTCATTTAGATAGCTAGTACTTTTTCCTGTTATGCCTTGCAGAATCCCCAAAAATTATTTGCTCATAATATGTACCTAAACAAAAGGGAGATATCATTGATAAAGAAAAAAAATGTTACTTAGATGCCATTTCAACAAAATATGTCTTTGTAAATACATTCAAGAAAGAAACCCTACATCAATCTACAGAACAGTACCCTCAAACTTTGGCTCCTGAGTCTCTGCCTTAGCATTACCTGGGGTTGTTACAACTACAGATTATAGGGTCTTCTATTGTGGATTTGTCAACTGAGAATCTTGGAGTGAAGCCAGGAAAACAGTCTTTTTAACATGTTCCTGTGTTGATTGTTTTACACACTAAGTCCAGAGAACATGCTACCGAGCATGTTTCAGAGCTTTATTTTGTAGCAGTAATTAAGATAGACACAGAGACAATGTACCATATACAGCATTACCAAGCCAGCTGATTTTTTAATCTACAGTTCTTGCACCTGTTCTAATTTGCACACGTGAAGATAATACTGAAGTGTGAATGTCTCTACTGGTGAAGGTTTCCCAAAGACATTTTACTAGGCTACGGAGATAAGCATATTAAATGCTCAAGAAAGCCAAACTACTACTATATTAAGCACTGGGACTTAAAAGTAAACGTTCTTCTATATCTTAGATATTGTGTATTTTGTTTAGCTTTATATAGAATGAATTATCGAAGGTCCTACTTCAATAAATATGATCATTTAAAACCAAGGGACAGCGTGACACTCCCCTAGGACATTGAAATGTCCTCTAAATATCTAACGTCAGGAGGTCTTTTCACTTTCCCATCCTCCACCTGCGCCAGAATACGATAAACAGGAGCATATTTTAGTCCCACACGCACGGCCAAGGGGCCAGCTTCTCTTACACTCTTAGATGGGTGCAAAGTGTTTAGCTGACAAGTGCCTACCCCGCTTATCAAGCTGGGAACATATTTTAATGTCTTAGACTATAAAGATCATACTTCTTATGTTCAATAGTATCTTTTTAAGACTAATTTACTTTTTTGTTTACTTAATTTATTTTTGGTTTTGAAAAGAAAAATACCTGTAATGATTTTGATTATAAAACTAACACATTTTTATAATTCTAATATATTCAATGCAGAAAGAAGAATTTATAAAAACCACCTATAATTTGATCACTGAGTCTTAACATTTTGATGAATACCTTTCCATTTCTATCACTATATATATATATATATATATATGTATATATGTATATATATACATATGCATATATACATATATATATGCATATATACATATATATATATATATATATAGAGAGAGAGAGAGAGAGAGAGAGAGAGCTAACAATTGCAAAGACAAGATACATGATAATTTTAGGCTACCTTACCGTTTAGTACATTGCTGACATACTTCCTGAGTCTTGCACCACATAATCATATTTTGTGCTTGTATAGTATTTCATGTCCTCCCATTGGCATTTTTTATTGAGGTGTCATAAACACACGTGTGTGTGCTTATCTGGTGGGTGACGTAGGATACACACTTAGACTAAGAGTGTTAAGGACCAGTCAGTTTTTTCTTGTTTTCCCAATAAAGTTTCTCACTAGATTATTCACAATAAGAAACAGGTCATTTGTTTCACATAAAGGTGCACAGTTCACAGAAGAGAATTTTTGGTGGCCAGTGAAGAGTTGCTATTGTTGCCTCAGTTTCGTATCAGGGGAAGCCCAAGTTGGTGACAGGAACCTCCTGAACCACCAACTCATGTAAGGACTCTGCATACTCAGGTGTACTTCAGACAGGAGGAGTAATCTGGAATTAAGAGCAAAGCCATATTCTTTGGGCCTGAAGAAAATCTGATTAGGCAGAGTCCCTGACATTGATAAACTACCCGTTCAGCTCATTTTGACAAAAATGCTGTTGAGACCTGTGGGTCCACCAGAACGCAGGCTCCCGAGAAGGGGGGTGGGGGTTCCAGTGGAATCATCAGCCCCGGCACAGTCACAGGTATGCAGGAGGTGCTCCCTAACTGTTTACAGTATCAGCACAGGAACTTCTCTGTCAAGGAGCCACCGATTTGTTCGTGGCGTGCATGTGTGCTGGGGCAAAGCGCTTTCAGAGACGAATGCAGCACGTGCGTAGATTTGGCATTAAGAACTCTGCCAAGACAGGAACTGGCTAACTCCTCAGAGATGGCAGACAGGAGGCTTGTGCAGATTATACGCCATGAAAATAACTTGCACCGACATCCCTAAAGAGACTGGGGCCAGCTGTCATTCCTGGCTGCGAAGAGAAATACTAATGCACTCTCCCTCACAACTCCGGCCAAGACATCGCCTTCTTGCGTCTAGCTCTGTGCCTTTTTCTCTTTTTCTCTCCCTTCTCTGCTCCATCAACCTTCCCTCCTCCCTCCCTCCTGCCTTTCCTCCCTTCCTTCTCTCCTCCTTTCCTTCTTTCCTCCTTTCCTTTTCCTGCTCAATACTCCAAATGAAAATGAAACATCAGACACCTTTGTTGAGAATCATTTATAGTTCTAGCTGGTGTCATTAAACTACAGAATAGGAGACATAAATGGAATACAGATACTTGCTCCCTCAAAAGCGTTTCTGGAAACTGACAGATGGATGCCAGGCCACCCGGCAGGGCCAGTCCGTGTGCTGGGGAGCTGGCTGGTATTTCCCGCGCCCCCTGATGTGTAGGCAGAAGGGAGGTGCCGACTAGCATCACGTAGCCTTTTTAGGCTGCATGACACGATATTGACTTAAGGATGGCGTTTTACTGCCCAGTCTGTGGCAGGAAACTCAATGAATGAGCCCAAGGATTCCGTCTTTCTGACCTTTTTAAAGAGTTTATTTCATGAGGCTTTCAAAACGTTGGCTTTGGTGGCTATAGGGTCTTGAAGCTGCCGACTGGACTCCCTCAGTCCTTACATCCCTCATGAATAAATCATCATGGGGTGCAAATAAAAAAAAACAATTGCTACTTTTCTGAGTTGTACATCATTGTGGGAACCAAGAGGGTGTGGATGTGACAACTGCTTGGTGTCAGAAAAGGAAAGCAACACCCCAGGTCTCCTGGGAGGAGGTTCCTGCCTGAAGCAATAAAATTCACGTGGGCTGTGTTGATACTGATGAGAAACCCATCTGCACTCCATAGAACAAGCCTTCCTAACCACACGGGGGGACATTGCTAAACAAATAAACACACAAAGGGAGACAGTCCCAGGGCAGGCGAAATTTTGAGTGAGTGTCACCATTAGACATTCAAATAGAATTAATTCATGCAAACAGGCTTTAGAATGTTGCCTTCTGAGACTACAAGGAAAAGCACTTTCCCATACCGTTTCAAGCAGGAAAAAAAATGTACAAAGTTGTGTGCCTACCTTATGATTCCATTTCTATTATTTTTTAAGAAATTTGGGGAAGCCGGGATGGCTCAATGGGCTGGGCACTCGCTTTGCAGCGCCGGGGACTGAGGATCGAATCCCGGCCCCGGCCCGTGCGGACCCATATGCTGAACTGGGAGCTCCCCCAGTTCAGTTCCCTCTCTGTCTCTGTATCTCTCTCTCTCGCTCTCTCTCTCCTCTGTCAAAATAAATAAATAAATAAATAAATAAATAAATAAATATTTTTTTTTTAAAAAGAAATTTAACAAACAAAATATAATAGGAATTCTTCTAAGATTATATAATCATATAATGATCTTCCTTAAATATATATGTTCTAAGCTCCACCATTTACCATACACCCACAACTTCTGAGGCAGGAAAGTTTTCACGCAATATATACTTCTTCTGAAAACTTGAAAATGAGCATTTCTTCCGCTTCGTAAATGTGTACTCATATCATGACATGAAATTTTAAATACAGGTTGGTTTCGAGATCAAATATTTTTGACCCAAAGATTTTGGATAAGAAGTTGAACCCAAAATTCTCTTGACTTCATCCCCAAGGTTGCACCCTTAAACCAAAACGCAACAAAGTAGATTTACCATTTTTTTTTCTATTTTTCTCTTCATGATACATTACAAATCAATGATGTCATGTGCTTTCATGTATCTAAGTAATTTCAGAGCTGGAGTTTGCCGACTTTTAATTGTCCATCATTTAATGTGAAGCTGCCATGTGTCATTGTCATGCCCAGGACTGGTTTATTTGATACGATCACACTAATATTAGAAGAATTGTGCAACTTCAAGATACTTTTGTTATGAAAAGGCTAATTAGTTAGAGCTATAGAATAAATAATTGAGTAGGGGAATAATGAGCAAATATCTGAAGGCAAAAACAGCGTGGAATCGACATTTGCCATTGGCAAACTCACGAAAGATTGACAAGAATGGAAACTGTTTCCTGAGTATCAGTTCCATTTGTTTTCTTCATGTGATCATCTTTCGGAAACAAATGTTAAAGATGTTTTTGTTGTTCATAGTTATGGGTTTTTAGAGGCGTTCCCTCCATTTTGTGATTAATGTGTCTACAGGAATAGCCTGAATGGTGCAGTCAGTTGAAAACCGTCGCCTCCGCTCTGGGGCCTGGTTCAGAAGAGTTAATGACGTGCTCCTTACCCGAATGCCTTCCAGCAGACGAGGACGGGAATGCCAACGGTGCCCTTTCCACAGGGCAACAAGTCACAGTGCTGCACGCATAATCAAAGGAAACATTTAACATAATCTCTGCGGTCTAATTAAAAGTTCCATTAAGGAAACTTTAAGGATCTTCACTGATGAACTTTTATAAAACACGCATTTAATAGATACGCTTTTGCTCAGAAAACATTGTAATAAAGCGTTACCATTTCAGGAGAAGCCCAGTTGCCAGTGAGCTGCTGTTTCCAGATAGGCATGTGGGTCAGGAGCCACATCCAGCAGACTGGGAGGGTGCTCAGGAGGCAGGCCCGGTGCCAACTGGTTTTGTAGAACCATAATCTGCCTTCTGTTCATCGTCTGTACCATGTCCTACAAGAGCCTGTTTGGTGTGGGGACATAATAGATGCCCTGGGGGAGCCTCTCATACAACTGGACTTTTAGGAACATATAGAAGGAAAAGTGCTTTTAAAATGTGCAAAAATAAGCAAGTTCTTGGTGTGTTTGGAAAAGAGCAGTGGTTCGTATGCATTCTGGAAGGACTTATAATTATTATGGAAAGACAGTGTTCACAGGACGGCGTCTTAAACACTAGCTCTCCCCGCTAAGCTCCCACCCAGGCATCCCTCACGCGAAATTGTGGGTCAGGAGAGGGAGAGAGGGCTGCGCAACCGCCAACAGCCCACGATGCTCTTTGGCCCAATGGAACCGCCTTCTGAGGCCCCTGATGTGGCCCAGTTCTGCTGGGGAGAAGGAGGTGGGACCATTGGCTCCTATGATTGCACTGTTTGCTTGACTTCTTTACTCTGAGGTGGTGAAATGTCCTTGGCTTGACATTCAGCCATCGAAGAGTTCCATGGGAGAAATCAGCAAAGAATGACTTCCTCTTTGGCTGTGCCACTTAGCCATCACTCTAGTGTCCCCCTTTCATGGGCGTTCCTGGGTGCCAATCTGTATCCTATTGTTTATTCGAGTGCGTCCCGAAGTGACAAAGTGAGCCAGTCTTTACCCCAAACACTCATGGGCACTGGGTCACCCAAGCTTAGTAACATTTCCAGGAATACTCCAGGGCACTGTGTTCAAATCTAAATTGTGTGTGGGAACGGTATCTTGCAGATCCCAGAATACTGTCAAAGGGACCAGCACTTTCTTTATCTGGCTGCCTTTAATAGAGTCAAAACAGGGGCTTGAAATAGCTTTTTGTTTCTTTGCTTGTTTTAATCATAACTGTATCAACATTGTGAAACATAGCTAGATGGGGAAAAGTGATGAAAAACTAAAATCTTCTGTAAACACAATTTTATACAGAGGATTTCATCTCGGAGGAAGCAAAACATCATTTTTCACTCTTTCTACCATTCCACAAGTTAAATAAAATAGATTATTATCAGAACTTCTTTTAAAAAATTCTTGGGAAACTAACTTCTTTGTTTTGATTCTTTAGTGTTGTGTTGTGTTAATCTTGTTCTAACTTAAACCTTTGCCTACCTTATTTTTTTTTTTCTTTATCACAGTTATTGTCCAGGATGTGTATGATTTATCCAAAACAAATTCACTCTGCAATTAATAACAAGGCTTATATTCAGATACGCACGTAACTGTGTCATATCTGAATGGAACTTTCACATGTGGAGGAGCAAACAAAATAAAGAAGACTCAATACTATAATATCTATAACAGGGATTGGACCCATATTTTATTTCTGCTCTGCGTTTCAAGTTATGTAACCATATAATAAGTGTATACTTTTAATTATTTATGCAAAACTTTGGGGAAATATGGGTGGGATAATATGAGTCCTGGTCCCAGTTCTGTAGGAATTAATTATTTATTTGGGGAGACAGATTATGTTCAGTTGAAAAATGATAATATAGTGCTTAGAGACACACACACACACACACACCTACATATACTAAGTTTACAAGTACCATTATTATAAATTTGCCCTACAAGATTTTACTTACTATGTAGCTGTAATGATGAAAACACTATAGAATTGTCATAAGAAATAGGTAAAACAATGGAATTTTCTTACCATATATTTCCATATGTACCACAGGTATGAGCAGATGATAAATGCATTTTGGGGGGAAAGTTGTATACTTTAGAAAAAAGAAATTAAATCCCTGCCTCACAAACTATAAACAAAATAAATTACAGACTAATTGATAAAAATATCTAATCAAAGTTTAAATATTAGGAGAAAATATGAGAATATCATTATAATCCATGCTGACAAAGTCAGAGAATACATAAGAAATAATTTTACCAAAAATAATAATATAAAAATCCATAGAAATTGGGTATAGAATATTATATAGATACATTATAGGAAAGGAGAGCCAAGTGGTCAATAAACATGTAAAAAGAGGCCAGAAGTTAGTAGTAATCAGAAGCAAATTCACACAAAGGTAAAGCCATTTCACATTTTTACGTTTGGAGGAGATGCAGAGATTCAGAAATTCACCTGCTGGGAAGCCAGGGTGGCTCAGTGGGCTGAGCGCTCACTTTGCATCACCGGGGACCGAGGATCGAATCCCGGCCCCGGCCCGTGTGGACCCATATGCTGAACTGGAAACAAGAAACAAAGAGTCTAAGTATGGGGCTTAGGAATCAAGACTAACTGACTGGAATTTAAATTTCACGGTTGAGATCATTTCTCAAGCCAACAAGCAAAAGTCTAAAATACTTGTGCTCTTTGGAAGGCTGCGAGCATCTTGCAAACAGTGAGATGAAGACAGTCTGCTGTTTGTACATAAATTAGCTTTCCTGGTGGTGGCATGTGTTTTATATTTTATATAGCAACTGCAGGATACACATGTGGGTTTGTCTATACCAGCAGCTCAAAAAAAAAAACAACCCCAAAAAACAGTAGCAGTGAGGGACATGGTGAAAACAGGCATAGAATGGGTCCTATAGGCAGAAATGGGGGACAGGTAGAAAAGCATGAGGAAGAAAAGATCCTTATTTCTACATAATTAGTGGTATAACAGTAGGGCAGAAGTTTGGAACTAAGAAGAATTATTGTACTATGAGTTTTGATAATGCACATTATAGTGAGGGTGGAATCCATGTCAGTGTTCATCTCTAAATGAGTCCAGAAAACCATGCTACCAATAAAATAATTACTTATTCATGTAAATACTTAGAGTTAGGCTTCACTGAGTAAAATAAATGGATCCTGATATCTGAAGCAAGGGAGGGGAGTTAATTATATTATCATAAAAGTGGAATGCAGTACATGCGCTTGACACTAAAACAATTATTCTTTAAGCTTGGTCCTCAATCTGGAAATCTTATACAAGAATTTGAAAACATACTTCTGCGACCTGCTTTGGGACAACGGTAATCTTGTAGAATGATGGGGCTGTTTAATTGGACAGTATAAAGAGATGCCCAGGACACTAAAAATACAAGAAAATTATGCATCACTGGTTTAATTTGTGTCATAATGTTTTGGATTACATTAAAATTAATTTAAAATTTTTATTGTACACCAACCGTGTGCTAAAAGATACAGGAGGAAACATAACATAGACAGTCTGGTTCTCCAGAACTTATATTCAATGAAGGAGGAAACAAGAAACAGGCAAATTTTGTCTTTGCTAATTATAAATTCTAAAAAAAAATGAATAGATTAGCAAATGATAGTGTGTGTGTGCATGTGTGTGTGTTAGTATGCTAGCGTGCCTGTTTGTGTGTAGATGTGTTAGTGTGTTTGTGTGTTAGTGTGCTAGTGTGTGTATTAGTGTGCTTGTGTGTGCTAGGGTGTGTTAGTGTGCTTGTGTGTGTGTGTTAGCTGGACAAGGTTGGAAGCAGGGAACATAGGTGTGTATCACAATGTTTTTGTAAGAGGTGATGTTGACTTAGTCTAGGGCAATGGTAATGGAAGTGGGGTGAGCTAATGTGATTCAGGGTATGTTTCAAAGGTAGAGATAACATTCAAAGACTATAATGTCTTCAGTGACATTAAATACTTTAGGAGAATTTTAAACAGTTGCGTAATTAAAAGTAAGCGTAAGTGCTACAGTGTAAGAAAGCAGCGGACCAGTCTCCACTAAGAGAGTATGGGAGAGTCAGAAGTTCTGGCAGAATCGGAAAAATCAGGGGAAGTCACAGTCTATTACCTTGGCTGTAGTTTTCTATTATTTCTGAGTGAAGAAAGATTGACCTTAATACTCCATCTGTATTCCTTTAAAGCAGGTAATAAGAAAAATCTCTTCAGAAAAAAAAGGCCAATGAGAATAGACTGAAATGAAGGAGCCCAGTGACACCTGGGGGTTAAGCTTCTGGGAGAGGGAAGAGCAGGTGCCGAGCTCAGAGGCAGGAATGCCCAGTATGCCCAGTGGAGCAAGGAGGCCACACTCTCCAGATGCGCGCAGAGACACCCCTATCCAAGGGACTTAGGGCGTAAGCAGCAATATTGTCCTGAAATGATGACTACCTTGCCACAATTCCTTCTTTTGTTCATTCCCAAGGAGCACTGACCGTCCGTAGCTGTGTGACACATGCACTCTCTGACTAGTGCAGGCAGGATCTTGGCCCACAGAGGGAGCAAAACAAGGTAAGCAGCTCCTTGCAGAGCGTTCCAGAGCTTTCCTTCTGTGTCATGAGGTCCAAAATGGACCTCACTACTACCATTCCTCAAGCGATCAAAGCCTTGTGTGTGATTTTTCTTCCCTACATGTCATCTCTTGCTCCGGACTGTGCCAAGAAAGCAATAGGTTTCCTTTGAAGATGGAGACATCAAGGATGAGAGCTGAGGACTCTCTTGAGATCAGACAGAGATTGTAAATTAGGAGAAGCTTGGGGAACGCCCATCTGGGATCCCATAACAAAAACAATAAAAGGGTCTCTGCTCTTGGCGTAGTCCTCTCACTTGTAAAAACTTCTTAAGAACATAATTAAGGACATTTGGAAAATTTTAGATACAAGATATGTAGTAGGAAACATTGGCGATAAATTAACTTTTATTATGGAATTTGATAAAAATATAGTTTGTACATTAAAATTGATGGTGGAATGTTCAGCAACATCGTACAGTATATTAATGAGAAAAATATATGCAGATTCTAAAGTGTGCTAAATATGTTAAAATAGTTTTCATAAAAATTCATATAGAACTGGTAGGTAAAGAAATAGGAAACAAAGATTTTTTCCAATTTTTTATATTTTATATTTCCAATCAACATACGTTAGTTATTAAAATAGAACTGTATGATTTTTAAAACAAAATATATACTTGCTTAGTTAAAACACATTTTCAATTGCCCATATAAGTTTTTAAAAATCTGTTTTCTCCAACTTATAACCAGAGTTTATTTTACGATCATAAAACAAAACTTCTTTTATACTGTGTAATTTTTCTTCTTAATAAAGTAAAATTCGGGGTGAGCATTACAACGCTGTGCCATCTTTCTTTCGGTGTAGAGCTCGGTTACCACCACTCCTCTCTTCCCTCTCATGATCTGTCACTTTGCCTGGTCACAAATACCCTCTTCCTCTTCGCGGTGGAAGAATATGCTATTACCATTGACATGAGAGGTATCAGTAAGCCTCTCCTGAGAGTGCGGCAGGCTTTCTTCTGCTGCAGACCTCTGTTCTGTTGCTCAGCACGCGCTATGTGACAGGTGTATCACACTAGCAAAGTGAATAAAGCGAACATGGCCTACCCTTCAAAGTTGTTGATATGGAGCTATGTTTCTCGAACTGTATTCAGCAGGAAGGTAAAATGCAGGCCCCTTAACACAACCCTCACATACATTAATTCAGCAGGTCCTGAGTGGTTTTCAGATTGCCCGTCACAGAGTTGTTACAACGATCACCTTATAAGAGACGCTGTCTTGATCTGCATAGTGATGTTCCTAGTGTGAAAGAGTCTTTGAAAATAGGTTTTTAGTCGCTGTTTTCTTTAGACAATACAACCCTTAGACATGGACAAGAAGAGTCACTGTCTATTCTCTGAGCTTCATCCAGCCTCACCAATCACACTTCTCATACAAATGAACAAATAAATGAACAAGTGAAGGAACGATTGAATGAATGGATAGACAGATACTAAAGTAAAATAGATAAAGTACAAATAGACAATAAAATCATCCTGTTTGCTGTTTTGTGTTGTTTTGTTTTTCCACTTAGGTGATTATGGGGTGGCTGTCCCACACGCAGCACATGCCATTTCAGTTCTGAACCTCTTCAGTTGCAATGTCATACCCTCATTTGATGGATTTGATTTTCACTCCTGGGAAGTTAGTATTTCAAGATTCATTTTTATTGTTTTTGACAGAGAGAGAGAGAAACAAAGACAGAGACAGAGAGAAGGGGGAAGACCCAGAACAGTCTCCATAGTTGACATCACCGGCTTTTCCACATAGTTTCATCCCACAGGTGGGTGTGGGGCTGCACGGGGTAGGAACTGGGCCGGGGTAGTTAGTATTTCAAAAAGCTACCAAGTATAGACTTTTCACAGAAAGCCTGTGTGCGTGGTAGGATGTTTGAACATGTGGGCACGGATATGGTCTCCATTCACGCGTATGTGAGGGAGGACAGAAATTCACACCCATTTAATGCAAACAAGAGGTGTACACTTATTTATACTTAGGTTTAATATCGTCCTTGAAAAGCAAATAAAATTCAAAAATCAACTTTGGAGAAATAGACTAAAATGAACCATAAAGGCATAGAGACTTACATTTTAAATTATCATTACATGGTCAATCAGTAGGTAAGAGTGAAGAAGAACAAGAATAAGCAAACATGATAAGTTAGGAAGTTGAAAAGGCAAGTTAGCCTGCAAAACTGTATATCATTTGTGAGCACTTACTGACATTGATTGATAAACTGCAGAGCCTCTGACTTAGCAGGAGCTTTAGGTGAGAGCCGCTGAGGTTCGCAAATTTTTAATCTTCTCGTAGGAAAATAGGGCAAGAGACATCTCAGCATAATAAGACTGATCTATTAAAGACTTAAGACGTGATCCATTTTCCTTGTAAATCAAAAGCTAATTCAAACACTGATAGGATACATTGTGTTCACAACCACGGCTGATTATCATCGCCTACCTGGAACTCTCTAACTTGAGATAAAAAACGTAGACTTACCAGGGGCATCGCTTCATAAGTTATATAATGTTTAACCTCTACATTGTACACCTCAAGTGAATATAAACTAGTATTGACTGCCAACTATAATTGGATAAAAAATAAAATAAAGAACATTCAGTAGTTCCTGGTCTTCCTCTTTTCAAACCAAGTATGGTTTAATTGCAATCTTAGTTGCCCCTAAGAACTCTCAGTCTCTGAGAATAGAAATATCGAGGAGGATCATATATACTGTCACTCAGAGAGCAATTTGCATTAGAACATCAAGTTTGAATCAACAGATTCAACTCATTGATTTTGCTAAATTTTCTCTCTTCCCCACTTTTGTCTCCTCATGCACGTACATGATTCATTTTTCCTGTGTCCTTAACCCTGGGAGCTGGTGCCTTCTAAGTTTTCTATATGATTCCATGCCTACAAAGTCAACTCCCTCTGATTTCTACATAGATATGCACAAGTGATGTTCATATAGATAAAAATAATCATTTTTCAGACACTGGGTTGGCTTATGTTGTCTTTAAAACACACTGATTATTTGTGTAGTGGACTGGTTGGTTTTATTAGGAAATACAGATTTGATTCTACTGTCTTTTCCCAGTTGAAGATAGTTTTTCATTTCATTTATTCATTTACTAAAACAACAGGGAGAATGACAATATAAGCATTTTGGGAAAGTCATTCCAGTAGGAATAAGGATGAAACAGTGATAGAATTATGTGAAAAACTAAAGACAAAATGAAAAGTATGTTCCTACAATACTTTATCACAAAATATCTTAAAGGTTTTTATAAGGTCAGCTATTTTAACTAAACCTCATTTTTTTTTTGGTTTTGAGAAAGATCAAAATATAATATGAGAATAGATTGTATTATATCTTTCCCCCATTGATTAAATGTAACTGATGGCTGTCACAAGTACACCTGCTAAAAATGGAAGAAATGTATCATTACTAAAATTGGAAAAGGTACATTTCACATTCCATAAGCGTGTAATTTCAAAGTGATCTGGTGTAAATGGAACCAGAATGAAGAAAATCACCCATGATTCTAGGCTAAGAAAAATTGAAACTTTATGGGAAATTAAATAGAGAAAATTCACACTGAAACACCATTAAGTATTAAGTTTAATGGCACAAAGACAAGTCCAGTAGTGAACTATACATGCTCACTGCTGTTTGTCACCCTAGCAAAGAAGGATTTTCTAGGTGACTGTGATGAGCGAGGAGAACATGTGTGAATCACTAAATAGAAGTTCCATGTGAGGCAATGCTTCTCAAACCCCAACTCTTACTCAGATAACCATAGCGTTTATTGTAGAAAATAGAGCACGTTTCAAAATGAAAGACAACAGTTCTCCAGTGAGACCCGGTTGTTTCCTGGGACCCTGGGGCTGCAAGATGAGCGCTCAACCTGCTGAGCCATCCCGGCCACCCCAGGATCCCCTAAAGCTTAATATACTTGACCCTTGAACAACGTGAGTTTAAACTGGGTGGGTCCACTTATGCATGGATTTTTAAAAAATATGTATCTGCCCCGATTGGAGGCTGCAGATCTTCAGGGTTGATATTTTGTGTTGGTCCACGTCAGCTTATATGAGGACATGAGCCTCCATGAACTGGAGGTCCAGAGATCAATACCACACAGACATAGAGGGACAACCAAATGTGGGGGGAATCTAAAGTTATACTCATACATGAATGTTCAACCACATGGCGGGTTGGTGTCGCTAACCTTCAAGGTGTTTCAGGGTCAACTGTAATGTAATTCCATAGCTATTGAATTTACTGCACCCTCTTAATTCTCTTTAGTACATTTTGGGCCATATAATTTTTTTGTTGTGAGGGGGCTTCCCTGCATGATGTTGGATGTTTAACCTGACATACAGCCTCTAGATCTTAGTGCTTCTCACCCCAGTCTTGACAACACAAAATACCTCCAGAGATTGCCAGAAGTCCCCTGGGACATGAACTCTCTACTAGTGCAGAATGACAGTTCTTGACATTTGGCAGTGGTAGACTGAATTCTTAAGTTGTCCAAAACAAATTATTTTTTATTTTTAAAGTATCTATGTTTTTATTCGTACTTACATTCCTAAGTTTATTGCACTAAGGGCAAAGAGCATATTTCCTGCTTTATTTGATTTTTCAAGAACTTACTGAATTTTCTTATGATCTAACATATGAACAATTCTATCAATTTTACATGTACTTATAACTATGGATTTTCAGATCTCAGGGGATGTAAATATGCATTTATCTATTTAGACAACATGATTATTGACATGATCAGAATAATGATACATTTTAATCTACCTTTTTTATTGCTTCTGTGATTTTTCTCTTTTGTTTCTTGAAACATTTTCTTGACAAACATCCACTTCGCATTATTGATATTTATATTTCAGTTACTCTCAGATATTTTTTAGGGATTCAACTCATTTTTCTAATAAA
Organism: Craseonycteris thonglongyai; assembly: GCA_004027555.1. Classification (NCBI taxonomy): domain Eukaryota; kingdom Metazoa; phylum Chordata; class Mammalia; order Chiroptera; family Craseonycteridae; genus Craseonycteris; species Craseonycteris thonglongyai. Next base: position 44,380 of record PVKE010008692.1, read on the forward strand.
ATGATCCTGACTTTTTTACTTAGAATATTTTTATTTTACTTACAAATTTTTCTGATACTAATATTATCACTATATATTTAATATTTTCGTATCTTACTATAGGGATTTTTCAAGTCACAGACTTTATTTGAATTCTAGTTTATTAAGTAGATTTAAATGTTTTAATTAAATATCCACTTTTTATATTTTCATCATCTAAATTAATCAATCCTAAATTCTTATTATGCATATTATATAAAAATTAAGATATGGTGTTGAAATAGTGTGATAAGTTATAAGAAAATTAAAAACACATAGGTCCTTACGTCAAATAACAACATAAATTTAAACTAAAACTGAAATTAATAACTTAATTAAAAGTAAAATTAGAAAATTACTTTAAAATGTAGATGAAGACAACAATGCATATAGTTCTTTATAATTATAGTACTTTATTAGCATAGGTCAAAATGCAAATGCCAAAATAAAAAGATGAAGAGATATGATTAATTTTAAAATATATGCATTATAGTAACATAATTAAAGTAAAAATAAAGCTAATAACATAGATAATTATATGGCAAAATATACATTTTACAATATCAGTACAGTAGTTAATATTCTTATTTTAGTAATCATGAAATGAATATACCAGGTGTTAAATAAGGGAAGAACATTTACAGTAAGTTTACACACACACACACATACGATGCAACATGGTCAAATAAATATAAGATGTTTATACTAGAAATTGTAGAAATGAAAATTAAGCCCATGTCTTTTCTTATAAAGAAGAGTGAAGATTAAAGATCAAAATAACAGGGAAGCCGGGATGGCTCAGTGGGTTAAGTGCTCACTTTGCAGCCCTGGGGACTAAGAATTGAATCCCGGCCCCGGCCTGTGTGGACCCATATGCTGAGCTGGGGAGTTCCCCCAGTTCAGTTCTCACCAGGATGAGATCCCGGCCCAGTCCCTGCCCTGTGCAGCCCCGCGCCCACCTGTGGAATGAAACTATGTGGAAAAACCAATGATATGTAACTATGGAGACTGTTCTCGGCCCTCCCCCTTCTCTCTGTCTCTGTCTCTGTTAAAAACAATAAAAATAAATCTTTAAAGATCAAAATAACAGGTATTTCAGGCATGAAGAAAAGATGGAGATATGTATAATTAATACTACTGTTTAGAATGTAAGTTGTTGAAACTTTAAAAATACATATTTGCAATGCATGTCCAAAACTTTGAATATATTTTTATTATTTTAACCACAAAAACTATCTTCAAAAAATTTATATTAAATATACAGTAGGTATTTATGGGTAATTTAACAATATTTATGTGTAGCACCTTTCTGTGCAAAACTGTATCCAATGATCTAATTTAGAGAATGGATTAAGGTAGCACCTACTTTTTAAATAAATCATTATTTTTTCACACTATTAAATAAGGCAAATGATATTTTAACTCTAATCTTACAGAATAGTGTTTTTCAGCAGATGGTTATTCTAGCAAGATTTGTGTTCACACTGTGCTATGTTTTTATGAGTTCCAGCTGTTAACTGATAATGTTTCATTGCTGAATCTATCATGTGTGATATAATTGCTTATCATGTGCCTTAAAACACCAGCAATATAATTATTTTCATTGTGAGCAAATTTAAATCTTATCAGCATTTTAAAAATTTGAACTTGTCTTCTGGTTAATTATTTTAAACTTCTGTTTTTCTCTGTGTATTTTTTCAGTGAGTTATTTCGTCTAGGACAAGAACTCAAGCTCATTGTTTTCTTCCTCTACACACCTTGTAGGTGTGTTAACAACTTTTTTCTGAGAAAATGTCCTCTGATATCTGCTTCACTAGGTGGGAAGCCTTTTTAAAGAAAGTCTTCAGGGAAGCTGGGATGGCTCAGTGGGTTGAATGCTCACTTTGCAGCGCTGGGGACCGAGGATCGAATCCCGGCTCTAACCCATGCGGAACCATATGCTGAGCTGGGAGCTCCCCCAGTTCAGTTCTCTCTCTCTCTCTCTCTGTATCTCTGTGTATCTCTCTCTCTCTCTCTCTGTCAAAATAAATAAATAAATAAAAATATATTTAAAAAAATAAAGAAAGAAAGTCTTCTACCATAATGCCCTTCGACGTTATAATGATGGTAAGACAGTGAACTCATAATGTCAGTTATGATAAGATAAAAAAAAAATGTTTAATTTTTTTCTTTTAAAAAACCAAACCAACCTTTGTCATCTTTTGAGTTAACATGGGTTTTTGAATTTCCATGAGTATTTTCAAGGATGCCTTATGTGTAGGAAAAATTGTGACTTACTAAATAAATGATTAATCCAGTTTTCCTTGGAAAATACTGGATATTTTTACTGGTAGATGTCATCTGAAACTTGACTTTGGTTTTTGTTTTTTTTTAATTTATTGTTAAATTTGATGAGGTTACATTGGTTGGTAACAATTAGACAGTTTACAGATGTACAAGTCCACCTCACATCATTCATGCATCGTATTATGTGCCCATCACTCAGTATCAGTTCCCCTTCCATCACCTTATATCTAGTGCCCACTCCCACCTCCCCCCACAACTGTCCCCCCGC
>PVKE010008693.1:0-46962 GCA_004027555.1 Craseonycteris thonglongyai
GAGTGACTGACTTCAAATGAATCGGCAAGACATTTTTGCTTTAGAGACTGAGGGATTTATAACAAGAAGCCATACTGTGGACAGTAGATTATAATAAGAAAGGGGATTTTTAAATGAGGATGACACATTGATTTGGAATGTTTTCTCATCTGTATTTGCTTATTCCTAACTGTTTTCCTTCGTGCTTTCTTTTTCAAGTGGGTGGCCAGCTGTGGGCCACCTTTTTTCTTCTCTCTGCCTGTGTTCCTGATTTCTTCCTTTTCCTGAATCATTACACTTCCCTTCTTCTAATCTGGTGTTTTTTCTCTAAATCTTCTTTTTTCTAACCCTAGTTTCTCTCTCTCCTTTTTTCCCTTATTTGATATCACAGTCCATAACTTCTACTGCTTTCCCTGAAATTCCCCGCTTTTCTCCTCCTCCAAATCAACACTCTAGTCCCCCCTGTTCTCCAGCTTCTTATCACTTCACTGTTAATCCCCAGTGTGTTTACTGACCTGTGGGCCAAAAGGCAAAATCCCCAGGGCCCTCTCTTCAGTGAAAAGCAGCAGCTATCATTGCTCAACAAGTGCCTTGTGAAACATAAGTCAATGGATAAGAACCCTGTCAGTGAAAGTTTACATGTCCATGTTTGTAGGTAGATTTGAGATGTATGACAGTGTTCTAGCAATTAGTTTGCTGAATGGTGAGGTACTTGAAATTTTCTCTGGCAGAGAAGAAGATTAAGCAGAAAGCTTTGCCTAAATCCTAAGCCATTAGCTTCTTTATTAAGTAATGGATGAGGTCCTAAGAAGTTATGTAAGGAAAATAGATGATATTAAAGAGAAAAACAGGGACAAGAGACTAATAAACAATCCAGAATTAGTATATCCTGCTGACACATTAGTGATAGCCAACACAAAGAATGTATCAAAGATGCAGTGATGGAACAGAAAGCAAAACCAGGAAAGAGATGGCAATAAATGACAACAAAATACACGCGATTCATATGATTAAATGAGAGAGAGAAGAAAGATGGCAGTGTACATGATGTGAAAGAGCAAGAAGATGGACGAAGAGACGCAGTGGTGAGACCAATAGATCAGAAATTCAAAAGGCTCTCCTTGCATCAATAAAACATTACATGTTAAGTAACGAAGAGGGGAGTATACAGTTATACTACTCAGATGCAGTGTCTGAAGTACTCTATGGGGAATAAAAACTAGATATCCTTAGAGTAGTGTCTTAAAAGAATGTAACTTCAGAAATCAAATCCTTGATAAAAGGATGGAAGAACTCAAATCGACTAAATGAGGAACAGTGGCAAATGCTACAAGTCTCAAGCAGGAAAAATGATTTTAAATGGTACTACCAGGTTAACAATTGTCAAAAAAGAAAAGCAAGATGGTGATATATACCAGGAATGTTGGGAGACCAACCTGGCCTTAAAAAGAGCCAATGCACCTACTGTTTGCCAGGTACTGTGCTAGCTGCTGGACATAACACTTCTCACTCAAGCCTCACTTTCCATAAATGTGAAGCCAAGGCCTGGGAATGTCATCCATTGGGAGGATAAAGCAGCAGGCATTTTCTGAGCCAGTTCCAAAGTCATACAGCTCAGAGAGAATAACTTTGGTTTTGTCAAGTCAGAGTGAATAGCCAAAGGCAGCAGACGTAGGATATTGTCAGAGGTAAATCTCCTAGTTCAGTCTGTTCTGTCTTTATTGCAGGGTCAGAGGAGTATAGCACACGGGCCAAATGTTTTCAACTATGGAAATTCCCTAACTTTCCAATGGCTGCAGTCCCATAGCTCAAGGTTTTACTCACAGGATGGCTCTCTTCCAGCTTTCAGATCTCTCCAAGTTGATTAATCATTTTCTGCTTCTGACTCATTCAGGCCTCTAGAAAATAGCTGTAGGTGCTGGATGGCTGTATAGATCAAGGAGGTCAGATAAATTGGCTTGATGTTGGTCTATAGAAAAACCTAGAAGATACTGCCAAAAGCATTTATGCATACTATCTTCAGATGCTAGTATGTGGATCTATGGCTAAAGGCCATTGGCTTATTCATGTGTTTGAAACAGGTTATTTTCATGTGCATTAAGAAACCTGGGTATGTGTAGGTATTTTAATTTCTTAATGTCAGAAATTAATATAATACATTAATTTCTTAATGTATTATAGGCTACATACTTAAACAATAGAATTTTATTATGACAACTTATTTTTTTTTAAGAATTATTTTTATTGTTGTTGACAGCGAGAGATAGAGAAAAGGGGGAGGGGCCCAGAGCAGTCTCCATAGTTGCAGGTCATTAGTTTTCTACATAGTTTTATTCTACAGGTGGGTGCAGGGTTGTGCAGGACAGGAACTGACTGGAGGCCTCCCACATAGGAAGCTTGCCCCATTGACAACCGAACTGGGGGCACACCCCAGTTCAGCATATGGGTCTGGACGGGCTGGGGCTGGGATTCAATCTTTGGACCCCAGGGCTGCAAGACAAGTGCTTAACCTGCTGAGCTATCCTGGCATCCCTGACAGCTTATTTTTATTTCTATTGAAATGGACTATAGGTCAGATTATAACCCAATAATAACAATAATAACAATAGCAAACACACATACATTGCTTATTATTTGTCAGGCTCTATATTAATTGTTTTCCCGAAGAGATCATATTCATAGGACTAAAAAGTCAGATCTGGTTGTCTAAGCCAAGGTCATATATATTATGATTACATTATTTTGTCTGGCTTAGATGCTTCATCAAGAAGTTTATTTTAGAAGAAGTATTTGTTTATAGAGTCATAATTATACTTTTAAGTGATAATGGAAAGTTACTGCTCTTGCTCTTGTAATGCTTTAATCTTCTGGTTTATTCCTTCACTTCACAGACATTTAAGCACCTGAGCGTACTAATCATTGTGAATAATACATTACCCTGGCAGGACCTGAAGTTACACATTATATTGGTGCTTTGCAATGGGTATGAGCAAAATACTTGAGACAGCACGGAAGAAGCAACAAATATTTCTGCAAAGGAAACATTTGAGCAAAACTTTAAGAATATGTAGAAATTTCCCAGATTGACAAAGGGGAGAGGAACAGTGTCAATAGAGGGAACAGCATGTAAAGAATTAAATGCAAAGAGGTGTGAAAGAGCACACATAGCATGTTTAGAGTAGAATGAGACATTTTAAAAACTGAAGTTGTAACAGAAAAGAAACGTAAATAGGTTAAGTGGGGGTAAGATTGTGATGGGCTTTGTGTAGCAGACTGAGGCATTATCCTGTAAGTGCTGAAAGGGCTTATGGAGGTTTTTTTAAGAAAGAGTAACTTCATTTGACTATCCAAGAATTCTGATGATAGTGTGGTGTAGGAGAAAGGGCTTAGAAAGGGACCAGTTAGAAAACTCCTGCATAGTCTGGAAGTGATAGTACCAGGGGCAAAAGTGAGAGGACAGATTTGAGATACATCTTAGAAGACAAATGGGCAGACTGCAATGACAACTTGGATACAGGAGTTGATACTTGGATAATGCCCAGGTTAGGGACTCAGGTCAGCCTTGGGGAATGATGACATCACTTTGCGACATGAGTTGAAATTAAGGTGCTAATGAAACAAGACATGCCTGTGGAAAAGTCCAGTAAGGGATCATAGTATGGGTCAAGAAAGAGATCAGTTAAGAAGTACCTGGGTATTTGAAGCTTGGTTAGATCAATGAAGCAGAAGAGAAAGGGGCTTTGGACAGTGGAAAGTATATTCTTATTCTGTTCAGATTCTGCATCAGGAATCTATTCATGCTGTGTAGAGAGAGTTTTAGGAATAACTAACTGGGTGTTTCGCAACCATGTTTGTTGTTTCTATGGCAGAACATACTTTGGATTCTGTTATTTTCTTGCACATGCTAATATAGTTTTTAATGAGGTTGAAGCCTCAGTCAAAGGCTAGCAGGACACTGACCCCTTCTAGGCCATTATCTGTGTGTGCTGCTTTGAAGAGGAATAGGATAGTCATTCTTGGAGACACAGAAATGCACGTTCCCACTCAGCTTTCCTTGGCTGACCTGGCTTCCAAAGGACTGCTGGCCCTGTGGAGATTTGCAGATGTCCACACAAAAGGAGTGTCATTTGTGTGCATCCCCTTAACTAATTGTAACAATCTGTTCCTTATGTCTCTGAGAAAGCACACAAATCGATTCCCCAGTACTTGGTCATTTTCAGGGGCACCTGTATGACCCTCATCAAGTCAGCTGACCCCTCCCCCTTTTGTTCACCTGCTATTTCACTTATGTGAGCAGTGATGTATTTGCCTCAGAACTCCCTGTCCTGGGAAATTTTTTTAGGAGAGAATTATTGGAAAAAATATTTCTGCTTTTGAGCCAATTCAGGGATTTAAATCTCTTCCAGCCTACAGAGCACCTGGAGTCAAGTGTCTGTTCCCTCCTGGCTCTGGAAGAATGAGCTGCATCCTGAGTGGAAGCTCATAAGCCCACTGAGAAACTATGAGTTTCCTCCTGCTGTTCACTGAAGCAACGAAAAATAAATGAATTCAGATAGTCCAGGGCCAGTTTTATGTGTCACAAGACTGGAACTTAGGAGCCTGGTTTTAATGCCATACGCATAACTGTCTTGTGCAGGCTTCGTTGGTCACTTCCCTCACAAGTGCCACACTTTCTGTCTGGGATGGTAATAGACTTACCATGACTTACACTCTTGTTTCACACTGCCCCTAACTTGTGGTGCCTTACGCATAAGAGGTCTATGATAAATATTTGTCAGCTGGTGGGATTTTCCAAGTTGTGGAGGTTACTTAATATGTAACAGTGGATGCCAGGATAGCTCAGCGGTTGCATGCTTGCCTCTTAATCATGAGGTCCAGGGTTTGATTCCAGCCTTCAGCCTGTGCAAACCCTGTATGCTGAACTGTATAAACCCTGTATGCTGAACTGTGTGGCACAGCTGGTAACCACTGGGATGGCTCGGTGGCAAAGGTTCTCACCTCTCATGTGGGGGCCCCTGGTTCAGTTTCTGCCCCACATCCACCTGTGTGGAATGAAACCATGTCACAACTAATGATGTACAACTATGGAGACTGCTCTGCCCCCACCCCTCTTCTCTCCCTCGCTCCCTCTACCTTCCCTCAAACAAAATAAAATAAATAAAATAATAATAATTAAAAAATAATATATAGTGATCTCTGAGGTCCTTGAATGCAACCAACTTCACTAACAGCAAAAGAAAGGTGCATTCAAGGTCACAAGCTGGAACTCATGGAATCCTTTGGCCCACAGACATGTTTTACTTAACTTTCTCAATGGTTTCTTTAAGAAAATGTGAATTCAGAATTAGTATTAAAAACTTAAGAAATATCCTATAAAAATCCAGGTTGCTGACTTCTCTTGAAAACTGGAAGATCTGACAACATTGGACTAGGAGAGGTGGTAAAGAAATTCATGGAAGCGGGAGGTTATGAGGAGGCTGACCAGATATACCATGTTAAGTGGGACAGAAAACGATACTGTCCTGTTTGAAATGGTACGTGTGGTTAACCTACGGTCACCTTGAACTTTGCCCAGTGAGATTAGGTTGACCATATGTACTGTTTGAAGCAGAACAGTACCGTTGTTTTCTGTCCCACTTAAAATGGTACATCTGATCAACCTACTTATTGGAAAGATGGTCATACTAGTGCACACAGTTTGATTGTGTGACTTATTATTAGCCTATGTGCCAAATTTCAGCCTACTTGCATCCATGTTCTTTCAGATATTGCCAAAGAAGCACGTCAAAAGTGAAGAAAAGCCCAACTATGGGTAAATTGAATTTTACGCCATCATGAAGTTCCTCAGAAAACACTTGAACCATTCTAAAAAAGATGTTAGCGGTTTACGAGGACTGTTTCCCTGGGAAATCCATGGTTTACAAGTGGCACAGCCTTTTCAAGCAGGGCAGAGAGTCGAATGAAGATGACCTCCCTCCCAGACACCTGTTGAGGCCACTTCCTCAGACATTGTCAGAAAAGTTGGAAACTGATAGCCGAAGATGCCAGAATGAACAAAAAGCAGCTTGCAGAAATTCAACCATTTTGAGTGTTTTCCATCAGCATCTGAGGATGTCAGAAGTCAGTGCAAGATGGGTACCGAGAGCGCGTATGCTGCTTCAAAAACAACAGTGCGTCAAGGGTTCACAACAGTGTTTGCACCTCTGCAGAGACAACAAAGGTGAAGTTTGAAACCGGATTCTCCCTGGAGATGAAACTAGGATTTATCATCATGAGCCTGACTCAGAGCAGGAGTTTATGCAGTGGCATGAAAAGGGCATGCCACCCCCTAAGAAGTTCAAGGCGTTGCAATCAGCTGGAAAAATTGTGGCTCCCGTTTCCTAGGATACGGAAGGTATCCTGCTGATGCATTGATTACATGGATAAGGGTGGCACAGTAACTGGAGAGTACATTCCAGTCTGCTAAACAGTTAAAAATAAATCTGTGAAGGAGAAAAAAAAGAGGAAAATGAACCAAAAAGGTGTTGCTTTTGCACGACAATATGCCTGTGCACAAGAGCAATGTTGTGTTGGCTACTCTTCAAGACTCTGGCTTCTAAACATTAAACCACTCTCACTATAGTCCAGACCTGGCTCCTTTGATTATTAATTGTTCCCAGATGTGAAAAAACAGCTTCAAGGGAAGAAATTTACAAATGATGAACAGGTTAAAACTGCAATTTTGAGGGGAAAAAACATTTTTGTTGAAGGTATAAATAAACTTATTGAAAGATCTAAAAAGTGTATTAGGGGTAAGGGTGAATATATTGAAAAGGAAAAATAATAGCTTTTTTTATACCCTTCTTCCCCTTCATTCCATCAATTTCTTGACCACCCCCGTACATCCTTGCAGGTTGATGGTTGATTAGCGCTGCATGGGTGGATGGTTGGCTAGAGCTGCTGCCCCCTTTAGAGTGGGCATATCTCTCCCATTTGCCAAGGTCCCCACCACTCCATTTTTCTTACACTGAACCTACCTTACTCATAGGTGTTTCATGCCTTGTCTCAGTAGGCTTTTCTTTGTAGGCTCTACTAGTAAAATTATTTAGAACACTTAACAAATTAGCATGGTGTTTCAAAACCATTTTAACAGCTGTACTGAAGTATAATTTATATACCATAAAATTCACCCAGCTAAAGTGTGCAGTTCAGTAGTTTTTGATTTATTGATTGTTGTGCAACTATTGCCATTATCAATTTTTAGAACATTTTTATGCCCCCTCCCCCCCAAAGTCCTGTGCTCATTAACAGTTACTCCTTTTTTCCTTCTCCCCACCCACTATCCCACCCCTAGTCAATCAATAATCTCCTTTCTGTTTCTATGGATTTGGGTTGTTTGTACCGGTACTTTTTAGCTATTATAAATCATGCTGCTGTGAACATTTGTATACAAGTTTTTGCAAGGACATAATGTTTTCATTTCTCTTGGGAATGTACCTAGGAGTGAAAATGTTGGGTCTTATATTAACTGTATGTTTTATTAATAATATTTTGCAGAGCCGCCAAGTTGTTTTCCAAAGTGACTGCCCCATTTTACATTTTCACCATGTGTGTATAAGGATTCCAGTTTCTCCACATCATCACCTGTACTTATTATCAGTCTTAATAGCCATCCTAGTTGTGGAATGGTTATTTCATTGTGAGTTTGATTTAAAAACTTTTTTCCCCCCCCCACAAAATAGAATTTATTGATTTTTATAGGGAAGTGTTGCTGATAGATTATGCTAACCCTTACTCATCCCTGAACTCTCAGCTTGGACTCAACTCTTACAGCCTGACCATATCACATAAAGCAGTATATCCCTGGGTCATGGTCTGTAGAGTCCTCATGACTGGGATTAGTGTCTTTATAAAGGACACCCCAGAAAGCCTTTTTCTTTTTTTTCTTGCTTTTTCTTGCTTTTTCTACCATGTGGGTACACAGTGAGAAGATGGCAGTGTGCAGCCTGGAAAAGCATTCTCACAAGAACCTAACCACACTAGCACCCTGACCTTGAACCTCCCAGCCTCCAGAACTGTGTGAAATTTCTATTGTTAATGGCCACCCAGTTAAAGCTACTGTGGTATAGCAACCCAAACAGTCTCAGACACTAACCTTCCAAGGAAGGAAGCAGGCTGCTTCAGACTCGGGTTCTACTTCTCTCTTGGAAGCTGTACTTCTCCACACTCCTCGTATATTTCCTTTTTTCCCAGTGAGCACCAGGACTCCACTCTGGTGCCTAACTTTGATATGTTTTTACAACTCACTACTTTTCTTTTGTGCACTGGTCTCTCTCTTCTTTCTTTCTGGCCTCCACCCATCAGCCTAGTTCATCGGAACTGATCCAATACTGAGACTCTGCAGCCTCCTTTTAATCACCACCAGCCACAGGAACCACACGGGGCCCCTTTGTCCAGCAGGATCTGATATAATTATCAGATGTTCCACCAATCTCATTTCAAATGGTCTCTTCCATTGCCCCCTTAAATATGCTTTACTGACAAGACTTTTAGTTGAGAAAATTTGGCCTACCGTCAGTGTAATACAGTGTTTGAATTAAAAAATGGAAGGCCTTTGCTTGGATATATAAAAGCTACATTAGCTACATTGTTCTGGCCTACTGCAGTTCCTTATTTTCTACGTAGTCTACTCAGAAGGCCACACAGTCCATCCATGAGAACACCCACGTGTAGGCATCTGGAGCAGAGAGACCTTTCACTAAGTGTGACACTGAAATTGTCCAGGAGTCCCCAACCCCTCTTTATCAGCAGCAGTGGTTTTTACAGGGCACCCTTATTGCCCTGGGTGTTACATCTGCGGTAATAGACTGCCTCAGATCTTTAGTTCCTGTCATCTCAGAACAGACCTGGTTGTGTACGTGTAGAGCCACAGCCCAAGCCTGTTACATCTGTAATGATTGGGGTGACTTAAAACAGCACCTTTCCCCAGGCTCTGGAAGCCTTTAACACCTGCAACTCCACACTTGCATACACAACCACTTAGGAAAGGACAGACAATAAGCAGGAACTCATGGTGGTTATCTGGTCAGGGAGGATGGAGAGGGAAAAAAAGGCGTAATGCAAAAGGTGGTATGCACTAGCAGCTAAGCCTTTTCCTTAGGCCATGATGACTGAACGCTCATGTGATTGTCCAGTGTACTTTTTCTACAGCATGCCTGTAATCAAGACTTACTTTCCTAATCCTTCCTTAGAAGTTCTTTACTCCTCAGTTGCCTGGAGGTCAACTGGTGATAAAGGATGATTATTTCTCTGAAGAAGTTAGAGGTTTCAGCTGTCACAGGAACTTGCTCTTTATGTGATTCGTTAGTAGAATAAGATAAAGTGTCCAGAGTACCAAAGGCCTCTTGTTTTCCTGTGGCCTGATATTTATTCATGTCCTGCCTTCATTTACTTTGCTAGGAAACAGGTTCTGTCCCCATACCCATCCCAGCTCATTCATAGGTAATGCCAGATCAAGGACTTTAACCCATGGAAACTAGCCTTGTTTTTCTTTCCAAAGACCTATAGAACTATTTTATACTTTTCCAACTTAAGCCATCAGAGCAGGGAAGGTTATTTTACCCTTTTGTCTGGCACGGGAAGAAGTAGAGAAGGAAGAGGAAAATAACTACCATTTGCTTTGCATCAGGCACTTTACTGGTCACTTTACATATATTATTTTGTTAAATTAAAATAAAACCCACTTCATATATGACATGTCTGCTGAAAAAAAGCAGTTCCAATGAGCTTGCCATCTTTGCGTGTTTATCATTTGTTCTGTTGGCTGGTAGCTATTTTATGTGATCATAGCTTTAACCCCAGACACCCACCAGGGCCTATTCTATGACACCTTCTTCTTGTCTTTCCCTTTAAAATGTGGCTCTGGTACATTGACAACCCAAACTGTGCCTTCTTCCTCTTGTAAGCTGCTATTCAGGGTCACAGCTGAGCATCAAACAACCTTCTTTTTCTCCATTTTTTTTTCTCTTTGCTTTCTTCCTTTGTGGTGAGAAAAATGTATTTAAGCCCTTCTTAAATTGCCAACCATGATTCAATTTCATCATTTTAGCTAAGTCTAATAAATATATTATATCATAGGTTCCATTTAAATGTAAATTCTTGTGGTTCTCATATTTTACATATTTTTTAACCTCTAGTGTCTGCCTGTCTTCCCTCAACCCCACCCAGGCAGCCCAGCCAGGTGTTTCCCCCCTGCCATTCAAAAGACCATCACATGATTCCCCTGTCCAGTCAGATCTCTCTTGTCATGAACTCTGGAGTCAGACGGTCCACCCCCATCACTTCTGAGCTGTGCAAGCCTTTGTTTCCCTATCTGACAGTACTTACTGGGTTCTTGTCAGGATTAAATTACCTGGAGGTGTCCACCTGTCTCCAGGCTGCCCCTGTTTGGGACAGCCCTGTACACAGCTGAGAGGAATTCTTCAGTTTGTCTCAGCCTGGCCATACCTCACCTCTGAAGCTTCCGGCTACCACTCCCTGTGCCTTGGAGTCTGAGGTCCTTCCAGGCTAGTCCACACTGCCATTTCCAGACCCGTCCCTCACTACAACCCCACAGAAACTTCCATCCACCAGCCTGGACTCCTCATCCCTCCATAAGGATGCATTTGCTTTCTTCATGTTACACTTGACTGAATCCATCCTGTTTGCCCAGGATGGATTCCTTTTCTCATCTTTGCCTGTCAAAAATCCCATCACCTGAAAGAGGACCCGATTCTGGGTGGTGAGCACATAATGTGATGTGATGTGGACTTGTACATCCGGAACTATCTAATTGTTCCCAATCAATGTCACCCCAATAAATTTAACAATGAAAAAAAAAATCCCATCACCCTTCAAGGTACCCTCCTTAGCCATCTTAACTAGGGAGCGATCGGAGGTGACCCCCAATCTCTAAACTCCTAAATAGTCTATACTTGGATGGCACTTGTCACAGAATGTCTGTGACACATCTTGTTTAGTACATCTTGTTTCCCCTTCTAGGTTGTAAACCTAGGTAGGATGGTAAGAAGTCACTTTTTCTCACATGTCACTGCTTAATAAATATTTGTTGAACAAATAATAAAGCCTCCTTTGTCACCTTTTTGTCTCCTCTGTCTGATATGTACAAATAAGAAGAAAGAGTATATATGCAGTCAGGATGTTGCCTTACTTCATCAACATATACTTTTTGAGTACTTGCTAAATGTTAGAAATGGTGATAATTGCTAGAGTTAAAAATAATTGTAGCTATAATTTACTGAGTACTCTCTATATGCTACGCACAAGCTAAATAAGTACTTTTCACCTTACCTCACTTAATACTCATGACAGCCTTATGAAGATGGTATCATGTAAGCTATAGGTAAGAGAAGATAGTAACTTGCTGAGGTTACACAGCTAGTCACTGGTAGAGCCAAGATTTGAACCCAGGTTGTCAGCCCCCAAACCTGTGTTCTTAACCAGATAAATAAGATAGAGTTCTATCTTTTGAATTGTGTCCAATATTGAAGATATGTGAGCTTGTCTGTATACCTTCTCTGACTTCGTCTCATAACACTATACTTCAACCACACTGGTCTTTCTGGTGTCCCTTCAGCATGCCTGATTTGTGCCTGCCTCAGGACCCTTGTACATATAATAATCTAAATACCTGCCTGAATGCTCTCACCCCTTATCTTCACATAACTGGCATGTCTCATCTTTCAAGTCTTAGAGTGACATCTTCTAGAGCAGGCATGTCCAATCTGCGGCCCAGGACAGCTTTAAATAAGACCCAACACAAAATCTTAAAACATTATGAGGCCTCTTTTTGTTTTTGCAACCTTGTTTTTAGCTCATCAGCTATTGTTAGTGTATGAGGTCTGACAATTTTTTTTTTAAAGATTTATTTATTGTTTTTGACACAGAGAGAGAGAGATACAGAGTCAGAGACAAAGAGAAGGGGGAGAGCCCAGAACAGTCTCCATAGTTGCACATCATTGGTTTTTCCACATAGTTTCATTCCACAGATGGGCAGGGCTGCACAGGGCAGGACCTGGGCCGGGGTCTCGCCCCAGTGAGAACTGAACTGGGGGCACTCCCCAGTTCAGCATATGGGTCCGCACGGGCCGGGGCCGGGATTCGATCCTCGGTCTCCGGGGCTGCAAAGTGAGTGCTTAACCCACTGAGTCATCCGGCTTCCCCTAGGTCTGACAATTAAATGAGTGAACTTGCCACCATGTGCTTATATTGGCAGCTCTGTACAGACAACTTGGTAAAGTTGCATAACCTTGGTCTATCAGTGACTCAAGCTGTGTTCGTGTCAGTGTGTGGCAGTGTCTTCCTGAGTGGTGTGCATTATTGTTCTGTGTTTTTGTGTATTATCACAAGAATGTTGGAAATTGAGTTTGCCAGGACCTTATGGAGAAGCAAGACAATGTTTTGGACTGTGTTATTTCTGGTGATGAAACATGGGTGTACCAATACGACCCTGAAACAAAGTGTCAAAGTGCATAGAGGAAATCAGCCAATTCTCCATGAACAAAAAAGTTCTGTCACTCCAAATCAAGAGTCAAAACGATGTTGCTAACCTGTTTTGATATCAGAGGGATTGTTCATTATGAATTTGTATCAACTGAACAATCAATCAGGTTGACTATTTGGAAGTACTGAAAAGGCTGAATGAAAAAGTTAGTCAGAAACGACCTGAACTTTTTGCCAACTCATGCATCGCTACAGTGCAGCAGCTCACACGGCACTGTCTGTGAGGGGGTTTTAGCCAGTAAACGAATAACTGTATTGAACACCCTTCTACTCACCTGATCAGGCCCCAAATGACTTTTTTTCTTACCCAAAGATAAAGGAAATATTGAAAGGAAGACGTTTTGATGACATTTAGGACATCGAGGGTAATACGGTGATGGCAGCTCTGATGCCATTCCAGAAAAAGAGTTCCAAAATTGCTGTGAAATGTTGACTACCGGTAGGTGCTGGCCTTGATGCATGGCTTCCCAAAGAGCATACTTCAAAGGTGACCTTAGTGATATTCAGTACTGAAGTATACAACACTATTTTTGGGATTAGTTCATGAAATTAACTGTTAGACCTTGTATTTTATGTGTGGCCTGAGACAATTCATCTTCCAGTGCGGCCCAAGGAAGCCAAAAGGTTGGACACTGATATTCTAGAGAGACTTTCCTCAACTCCCCAGCTAAAGTAGCACTCCACTTACCATCTCTCCATACATTCCTTACTGCAGTGACCCTGTTTTATTTTCTTTTGAGCATTTATTGCTATCTGAATTGATCCCATTATTTATATATTTAGTGTCTGTTTTCCTCTGTTAGAATTGAAGCCCAGTATGTAGAACAGGCCCTGGCACATAAGAGGTGCTTAATAAACATTTATTGCATGATAAACGAATGGATGAATTTTTAAGCAGCTGTTTCTGGTTGAGTTCTGCAAAAGCAGATACTGAGATGGTCTTTGGGGTGCAAGATGCTGTATAGAGATCAACACTTGAGAAAGGAAGGAAAAGGAGCAGGATTGAGCAGAGAGGAATTGAGCTGTGACACAGAACCAACAGTTTCAGCTAACCATGTGGGCAAGTTAATTCTACAGTGAATAAAAAAAAATAAAAATTCCCCACTTAGATTAATAGTGAACTAGTATGACAGTTTAAAATTAGGTTCACTCTAGAATTTGCTGTGGCCTCAATACCCACCCCCTCCTGGAAGGGCATGACCTTGGGCAAGTAGTCCCTCAGCTGATGTTGGAGGTTCTCTACTGACCATGCTCCCCACAGCTTGACAGCAAGTTCTTCCTTGAAGGGGCCTTTGGGCAGTAAGTTGTAGTATCTGCCAACTAAGTACTGTGCACCTTAGGCATTATTGTCACTGTTATTAATTTAAGATGTGGTTTTCAGAATTAATATACATCTAAAAGCTGGGACTATATTTAGAAATGTTAAAGCAAATCAGTACTTGTTGCCTTCAAATCACTCATTGCTTTGATTCACATATGATAATCAATGGTTTGTTTGTTTTTTCTTTTTTTGTAGTAACTGTATGTGGTATTACAGTAGACTCCCTGTTAACCGAAACTCAAACAACCAGCACTGTAACTGGCTTAAGATTTTGCCAGTTGCTTGAGCTCCAATTAATGGAGAGTCTCCTTACATTTATCTGGCATTGACCAATCCCCACAGGTGCTGGTTAACTGAGAGCCTACTGTGTAACTTTGGAAATTGCACCAGAAACTTGCCTAGAGTTATCATGCCTGTTTCCTAGTCAGTGACATATCTTCAGGATAGCTGCATTTTAAACCTTTGCTAGTTTCAAAAAACTGAAGTTTCTTTTTTAATTTCTGTAAAACATTGTTCATAGTTTTCCTTATATTATGCAAATGTATAGGCAAAAAGTAATTTTCTGCATATTTCATATTTTTAGTAGTTTATCTATTTGATGTAAGAATTATTGAGTAATATCACTTTTAAATTTGTCATGGTTGGTGTTATTTTGTATTTTCTAAGATCTATAGTTTGTTCATTTTTTTGATCCAGCCTTTAATTTTTCCTTGGGGAATTCAGTTTCCCTTGTTCACTTATTTATAGCTCTGCTGTGGGCATGGTTTAGAACCTTGGTTTTTATTGCTTCAATTTCTCAATAGTAATTGACACACTACACATTCCAGGTCCCGTGTTCCATTTACATATGGACACACACTACTTGATGACTCAAGTTGACTATAATGGATCCCCTTTATTCTGATACATCTTTTAGATTCTAGCTTACTGTGTTGGTCTGTTCTCTTTAAACGTGGGCCTGACAGCACTGACTATTGGAAAGAACTGACCTTTTATTTCTGCTGGCATTTCATCGCCATGGGTGCATCCCAGCCTAATTACATGTTGACCTGTAATCAACAGAGGCTTCCTCTCATTTCATTTTCTGCTGACCTATTTTCTCCCTTTTTGCAAACCTCCAGTATTATTATACCAATTTCAGTTTCCTAAACAGGTTTCCTTTCCCTGTGGCCTGCTTCCAATCTATTACTTTTCTCTTCAGTTATCTGTCTACTCATGTTATCTGTCTGAGAAAACAACAAAAATGATGATGTGTTGGTGCCATCTAAAATGTTACGGAAAGAATAGTTTATGTTATTACTATTACTATTTCAGTGACCCACATATCTTTGCTATATAAGAAGTACTTGAACTTAGAAGAAAGATAATCTTAACCAGAGTCCTCATTGATGTCTGACTTGGCTACAATAAGAATTCATCAAAAACATAGAAGCTGCATTTCCTAGGAAACTGAGTCTTTTTCCCGTATTTGGGCGTGGTAAAGGATACGCCCAAGAACTTGGAACAGATACAGCACTGGCAGACCAACAAAAGATCTGTAGAGCAGGACTTCCTTTTTATTCCCTGAGCTCTCTCTCATTGTTTCGGAGAAGATGGGGCAAAGACCCAGACAGAAGCTGCTTCAGTATTGTCTTTTATTGATAGGCTGCTTGTGTGCAATGATTCCTCTGGCCCATAGTGTCTGTTGGACAGTTGGAGGCTTTTTGAAGCCATTGTATTGTTTGAGAATAATTAGGGTGAATAAAGCAGGGGGTAAGGGTTAACAACAATTCTTTGTTGCAAGCAATTGCTAGTCTTGGCGTCAGTATTGGTAACAAGGCCAATCTACTGGAAGGAATCAAAACAAAAGATGGAAAGGTTGTGGTTGGTTTGTCTAATCCATCCAGCACATCCACCCATGCATGGCCATTGTGCCCTGTGAGCTCTCTGGAAATGCCTTTGGTCACACTGCATTCCAAGCCACTGGGTGGGTGATGTCTGGGCAGTCTTGTACATGGATTTCCTAGAATACTTCCCATAGCAAAAAAGCGGATGCACAGGTGTTGCCTTGGCAATTAATCGGCATACTTCATAAAGAAAATAATCTCCTAATGTTTGGGTAGATGAATGAGGGCAGCATAAAAGGCTCATGGTCTTTCCCTCCGAAGGAGGAGTTAGAGAATGCCCTAACACAAAAGGGCTGAGACTTATTGATTGACATCAAGGTGAAAACACTGAGGCAGAGCCATGACCTGTGTCCTCATTGTTTCCTCCATCCTCTCTAGGCCAGTCAGTTCCTGTCCTGGTCCTAGGGGGCATTACACCCACTTGTCTTAGAGGATCTTCAGCTAGGGTAGGATCCAGCAAACCAGGGTAGCTATACATTTAATACTTCTATAACAGTGGTTCTTACTGGAAGACTTTACAAACTGGATTCTATGTCTTCTCACTGATTTGGGAAACTAGGTTCCTGCTAAGTTCTGAGTCCAGTGGACCTCCAGTTATAGTTGATGGATTATTAATAATCCATGGCAATAGTGCCTGGCATGGGGGCCCCAGATTCTTACTTAGAGCCAGCCCATCATTCAGATTTACAGCACTGGTATGATTTGCTAGGATGTGATGCTTCTTACATCCTTCCAGATCAGCTTTTCAACATGGATTCCAAGCACAGAGACACCTGCCTCAAATATTTGGTTTAAATTGTACAACAAAAGTTACTCCATATGTCTATTCCTGTTGCTTATCAAAAAGGACAGATACAGAGGTAGTTTGGAAGAGAAGGTAGGCATTTCTCCAAGGAGATTTTTGACCTTAGACACATATCCCTAAAGCAGGGGTGTCAAACTCAATTAAAACACGGGCCATTTGGTGCAACAGGCAAGATTCATGCAGGCCACATCACATTTACAAACGTCGCCGGAACTGAGCCAGAGCGTTTATACACGCCCACAGGCCCCCAGGAAAGGCACTGGGCCACGTGTATACTCGTCTTCAGTAGTTAAAGGGTTAATGAGGGAATGTGTATATGGTATTGCCTCAATCTCCCCTAAGTGCTATTTTCTTCATAACAACTTTTTCTATTTTCATTTTATTTCAGAGCATTGTGGGCCACAAAAAATTACCTCAGGGCCGCCAGTTTGACACCCCTGCCCTAAAGGATGAGTTCCTGCTCTCATATAATGAGTAGGGCTCCAATACTACAGTCTGATTTAGACCACTAATGACTTACACTGGAAATCTCAAACCATGAATGTTTCAAGGTTGATATTAAAGGCTGAGCAATGAGGCAGCAGTGGGTTTACCTATGTCTTATTTTGAGAGTATATCTGCCTCGGGTTTGTGAGGAGTGGTGGTTGTCAGGGAGCGGGGGTAGGGGGAGGAGGTGGTATAGGGAGGGCAGAAGGGACAGCAGTGTGCTTATTTTCAGTGTGTCAGCTGCTCTGGAAAAATGCCAAAATGAATGAGATACAACAGTCTTCAGGGTTGTTGTAAGCCAAGGAGAGGCAAGGCTTTTAAAGGGCTCTGTGGGATTTAGACGTAAAGTTTCATGTGTATTTGGTTTGGGGCAAATGTGAAATCCCTGAACTTTCTCTTCCAGGAACACACAGTGGGCCCTTAACTCTCTCAACAGAAGTGTGTCATGAGGAAGAAAAAAAAAAAAAGAATCCAGTACCTTTTCATTTAGCCTCCTGGCTCTGTTTGGTCATCAGAAAAAGATTGATGAGAACCCTGATTAGATCTGTCTCCACGGCCTCCAGCAGATTATTGGAAAGGCCTGAAAAAATCCTTTTGATACAGAGGGTGGAAGTTCCAGTGGATGGGGGAAGGGGAAGGACTAAATCTTTCTGGCCAAATGTGCCAGGATATTCACAAACCTAGTAGCCAGGGAGACTGAGCAAAGCTGAGCTTTTTTTTTCACAAGAGTGGGGACCAGCATCATCTAAGGTAGAGGGAATCTGGACCATTTAGAATAAGGAGCTTCCCTATGGGGCGAAGGGTTTATGATCCCAGTGTGGTTGTGATGTCTGAAAGAGAAATCAACGGCTGAGGTTTTCTAGGTGTGAAATGTATTCTTTATTGGCAATCATGTTCCAGGGTTGATCCCTCTGCAGTGTGACCTTGGTCATGAAAACTCCAGGCTGTTGTTGCTGTCTTCCCAAGTCTTGTTGACATTTGTAGGAATCGAGGAAATCTGGATAAATAGAACTCTTTTCTTGGCGTTGTTAAAAATATTACTAAAAAGAGCAAGGGGTGTTTTCAGAGCTAAAGTAAAGACTTTTTTGGAATTTTGAAAGAACAGGTAGGTGCCTGGGTAAGCATTTCTTACAACCTGCTGTTTTGTTTTATTTTTTAGCCCACAGTGGTTTTTGATGGGCTTTAAGAGATTCTGATAGAGGACACACACACACACACACACCCCATACTGCCACAGCCTTCTGTCCCCTAAGGCTGTCCTTTCTATCTTATGATTGAAAACTTAGACAAATTTTAGAACTTTCCTGAAGAATTACCCTAAAGCTGGTCTATCTTGAGCTTTGACTTTTCTTTGAATTTTCCTATCAAAAGCTGAAGGACAACTTTTCATCATAGAGCTAGTTATTTAGTTTACTCCTTACTTTTTTCACATTTGGAAACTGAGAGCAGTTAAATGATTTGCCTGAAGTTACACAGCTTCGTTAGTGTGGGAACAGAAATGGAAACTAGTTTCCTGATGCCTAGTTTATTGTCACCGTGTAAGTTCTGCCCACAAAAGGGAAAGTTCAGTTCAGGTTCTTTAATATATCAACTTTAGTAGAAATAGCCAATCAAGATAGCCTTATCATTTTCAATGGAACATAATTTTAAAGGGAAACATTTGAAATAACCTGATTTTAAATTATAATGCTAATACTTCGTCTAGTGGGTTTTTTATACATGTTACTTGAAATATTTGAACATTTCTCACTTAATACTTCTTTTAACCATAAAAGCACTTATTTGAGAATAAACAACTAGTACTCTAGGACAAGTCCTTACACAAGTTCTTTCCACAGATGGCCACATGCATATAAGTGACAGCCATAAACTAGAGAAGGGAATAATAATAACAGAATGTGGGAAATGGTCTTCACAGTGCTTTATTGGTGACAAAATGCCTTCGCATACATTATCTAATTGATCCTCAGGACAGTTTTGGAAAAGTAGGAAGAATACATGTAAGTGCGAGTTTAGCTGTTTTCAAAGCTCAGAGATAGATACTGACACCCAGTATACCTAGGAAGCTATTGAACTGGGACTAAAACCCAGGTTTTCATTCAAGCCCACAGCTCATTTCATTACCTCCTGGTGCATTAGCTATGGAAGTGGTAATGCCTTATACAGCAATCCCTGCTTTCTTTGACTTGCCCCTCTCTTCTCCAGGATAGAAACTGCAATGGCTACACTTTCCCTGTTCCGTTTCAGGTGGTTTTGCTTCCTGGTCTGTCTTCTTGTATTTTGGGTATTTACCTTACATGAAGGGACCGGGTCTTTTAACAATCATTAAAATGGTGTTTTAAGGTTATACTCTTTGCTCTTTCGCACCCCAAACTTCAGACCTAATGTTCTCTGGCTTTTTATTCAAATGAGAAGGACTGTTATCACTGTAGCTGATACCTCCCCAGGCTGCCAGTATAAGTGAAGGATGTTCTTTGTTTAGGAAGAAAAAAAAAGGCAATTTAGTAATGTTCTTGATTCTTTTCACTTTTCTAACCGATGTATTTTTAAAGATGTTATTGGTTTGTTTTCATGTGTAACACTAGGTGGCAGAATAACTACACCGCAAAGCATGATATCCTTTGTTTCTTGCTATGCTGGGAGCAGGGACCTGAATGGTGAGGCAGAAACCATCTGTGGCTACATGAGATGGGACCAGCCAACCTGGCCAATATTTTCTTGACAGGGAACTGGCTGCAATGATCCTAAAACATATGCTTCCAAGATACTGTCTTTACGGTTTCCCCCTTTTTTTCTTTTTCTCCCCCAAGCTCCCCAGCATTTTAATTTGTCTGCCCCATTGCATTCATGTAACAGAGGGCAGACAGGCCCTGCAGGCAGCTGCTTTGATGTGGCAGATTGGGATGGATGCTCCCAATGGCTCTAGCACTCTTGCCCTTCTGTGCCAGTGGGTCATGGAGGGTGTGGGTGAAAGGTGCCTGGACCTTGGCCCTGAGTAGAGTCAGCTGCTCTGGCAGAGGGGCAGTAGTGGCTGAGCTGGGCCAGCTTGAAGATGCTGCCCTCGCTCACTCAGGTAGACAGCGGGTTCTTGTTTCTAAACAGCAGCCTGACTGGCTCAGCTCGTTTAGAAATACTGCCACATGGGCCAGGGGACACGGCCCACAGTGTCCTTCCCCTGCTGCCTTGCTGGTGTCTCAGCACTCCCAACGTGTCTATTCCCCTGGATATCTCACATATCACAGGACACACTAGAGCTAAATAAAGTGCAGTTCCCGTGTCGTCCTTTCATGCTAAGAAGAGTATGAGCGAGGGTATAGAAATACTTTGGATTTTTGCTGAAAAAGAATAGAAGGGCATTAAAACAAAACAATACATAAATAAAAATAGTGGTAAAACCTTAAGTATATTCTATGTTAAGGAACTACAGTAAAATCAGGTCTGAATGTACAAAGTTGATCAGACAAAAGGAATTTATTTTAATTCCAAAAGCATTCTTTACTTTACAACTGGAGCCACAATTGGATTTCGTTAAATAGCAAGTTCCTCATATGAATTGTAAATTATGCCATTTGCAAAAATGAAAAAAAAGTATTTAAACTTGACTTTTTAGGAACCCACTGGCTGCATAAAGCAAAGGCAAACTGGACTGTAGTTTTATACATATACCCACACCACATTCTCCACTACTTTCCAACTGGGAATGTCAGGGTTTTTTTAGTTTGTAGCTGGGGGCATTGGTGATATCCTAATTTTGCAGGCAAGGTCCTGGTGACATGAGGGAGCCTTGTTCAAGTGACTTAGGTGAGTCACAGTTATCAAGGGAAGCTGTAGGCCAGGATTAGGAGGGTTTGTTGGTTGGTTGGTTGGTTTGCTTGCCTGCCAGAGATACTTTTCTTTCATTAAGAACTAATTTTTGACAATACCTGAAACAACACATGAGGGCTGTCCAGAAAAAATTCAGCCATTGTCAATATGATCGGTTACATGGCTGGATACTTTACAGACAGCTGTTGTATATAAATCAGACCAAGGTTATCAATTGCAGGCCACCACCATAGTGATTCTTTGAAGCTAGAAGAGGGTTGTAAGGCCTTCTTGTTTGTTAAGACTGAAATGTCATAAAAATTCCAAAGCAGGGCTCAAATTTCCAGGCAGGGGGGACCTTTTTTATTGTTTCCTCTAATAGCTGCTTTGGTGCTTGAGTGAATAAATGTGTTGCACAAAATAACCCTAGATTTAGTCTGTGGTCTATAGCCTGGCTTTGTTCCCACTTTTGTATTTGGTATCCATTCTGAATTATTTATTTATGATATTTTTGCTATTATTTGTCACTCCTCCCTCCTTTTTCCCCACCCCCACCCAACATTTGTCCCGTCTTTATTGTCACACCCTCCAATTAATTGATGTCTTCTGCTCTCAGGACTACAGCAAATGTGTGAGCATTTTTATGTGGATCTACACTATGTAGGCCATGCACTTAAGTTTCTAGAATAGAACCATGGTAAAAATGAGTAAAAATGAGTCACAGCTTGTTTCTATATTTGTTTCTGAGCCAAGAAGCTTAATTTTCTTGCTATAATGCTCAAGGTATACAGACATATAGTTCATTTTTTAAGAGAAACAACCAAAGTTTAGTTCCTTTAATTAGATGTTTTCAAACATTGAAGAATGCTTTAGATTTGTATTTCCAAAGTGAAAAACAGAGTGGTAGTGGTTTTATTATTTTTACCCATAGGTGAAAAAACCATACCCCGAATAGCCAAAATGCTCCCCCATATACTCTGGGAACAGGCCTTTTGGTGATTGCCTGGGCTTGGTCATAGCCCTAGAGCACTGAGGGCCTTATACCTACATCCAAATCACAGCTCAGAGCCAGTGACCTGAGGGGCTGGGGTCTAATATTAGTAGAAAGAAAATAAGAGAGTAGAGGAGTAGGAGGCACTCACAGGTGGGGAGAGATAACTGGTAAAACAGGTACAGCACGGGTTTCTAGCAAGGAGTGACCAGAAGTTTGGCACCTCCACCCTCATGGATTCAGCTGTAGATACCAGTGCGCCATGGTTTTCAGCATAAAAGAGCCAGCTAATGTTCTTGAATGTCAGTTTACTGAGCTCCCCAGTGCAGCCCCATAACTTATATTAATTGGGAGGAAAATGCTTCCAGAGCAAAGAGCAATGGTGGACAAAACAACTTTGTCTTTGACTAGTCGTCAGGGTCCTGTTATTTGGAGTCATTGACAAGTCCTAGGTTCTTGTATGACAGACCTGGAGAAAAAGAGTCATTCATCTTCTGTCGTGCCTTTCAAGGAGGAATTTTTTTTTTTAAAGACAGATTTTGTTTATGAACTTAACGTCATTGGCAGTAGCCAGTGGACTGAATGCCTTTGTGAGGTATAATTTACTATTGTGCTCCTCCCTCCTAAGTTTGTGCATCTCGAAGAGCTCCATTCCATTAAAATTCTTTCTTAAAAGCATAAGGTGAAAGAGCCAAGCTTGTGTGTGTATTTTTTTTTTTTTTTTAGAGAGGTTGCAGCTACAGAAGGGAAGAGGTTCCTGTCTTTTTCTCTTTTAAATGCTAGTAAATAGCTTAAAACTAGTTGAAGCTTTGGAAAGGAATGTGGAGGAGTGGTCATTTGACTCTAATGTTTAGGAAAACAAAGGAAATAATTTCGAGAAAAGAGACTTTCCCATGATGGGCTCTGCTCTGATGTGTCCTGCAAGTTGCTTCTGTTTCTCTCTGCACACAAGCTAACTTAAGTTGTTTGTGTGTCCACTGGGTGCAGCATCTTTGCACATTGCCCTATGGGATTTTTTCAGACTTTAATGCTGTGCTTTTCCACCTCAGCCTTTATAAAAGTGTGAAATGCTGTTTTTGACTCTGAGAAAGAATAGCATTATTTGAAGATGATATGCTAATACATTTATTTAAAAATTCTCCATTATCTAATGCTATGGCAAAAATGCCAGTGTCTGATATGACTGAATGCACTTCTTACTCAGCTGTATTATCTCCGTTAGGCACATAAAAATGGACCTGTCTGTACTGGTGAAACCTTCATAATCTGTAAGGCACAGGAACTGGCATTTATTGAGAATTTAAAAGGAGTGTTTTTCACAGCCAGTGGCTTCTTCTTGAGTCCCTTATTTTTTCTAAAGGATCTTTTGCAGCTTCCACAAAAAAGAGCTCAAATTCCTCTTTTAATCCTACAGTCTGCAAGGAATTGAGTACACTGATAGCCAGGCAGCCTAACCTTGAAAATAGAAAAATGCAATGTTAAGAAAACATGTTTTTATTGCATTTTGGCTGTGGAATTTTGAGCTTTGGAGAATGATTAAGTCCTGGTTTTCTTGGAAGTAGTCTGTGTGGAGACTCATATGTAGGCCTTGAGAAATTATATCAATGGGGGATGGAGAAATAGAAACCATCTAAAATAATGTAAATCTAGCTTGGGCATATATTTTTGAATTTACATTTAAATATAGTCCTATCTTAGATTCTGGAAATTCATTGTACTCCTCTTGGTCCTAATATATTTTCCTGCTTCTCCTTTACCACTTGAGTGTGTGTGTGTCTTTCACTCACTCTCACACTTTTTGTCAAATAATGGAGAAATATACACAGTATTTTTAATGGGGTTATACTTAACTGTTTTCCACCTCATTTTTTGTGTGAAAATGTTGCAGAAAAATATACTTTATTCTTTTTAAACAGCTGCTTATGAAGTCATATTGAATATATATACACATGTTATGTATATTTTTAACTCATTTGTCATTGATAGGCATTTACATGGCTCCTACTTTTTTACTACTTCAAGCAGTGCTACTATGTTATATTCTTTTTTCTACTAACAAGAAATGTTCTTGATTGTAAATTTGGTCAAATTCTCCATTCACAAAGGCAGAAAAATATAAAGAAGAATATAAAAATCACTTACTTATAATCTTCTATCCACAGATAATTTTAACATGCTGGTATATTTTCTGGTGTATGCTTTTTTCATTGTATTTGTGTATTTATAAAATTGATATCATGCTATATATCGTTTTGCTCCAATTTTTTTCAGCTTAATAGTTTACTTTAGATATTTTCTTACATCCTTAAATCTTCTTTTAAACACCTTTTCCATATATTGTATGTTGTTTTTTGTGAGTTTATGTCTTTTGTTTGTTTTTCTGTTGGAATGTTGATCTCTTTTTATATTGATTTGTAAGAATTCTTTTTATTTTATTTATTTTATTATTTATTTATTTTTTTATTGATTTTTCACAGAGAGAAACAGAGACAGAGAGAGACAGAGAGAAGGGGGAGGGCCCAGGGCAGTCTCCATAGTTGACATCAGTTTTCCATATAGTTTCACTCCACAGGTGGACACAGAGCTGCGCAGGGCAGGAACTGGGCCAGGAGCCTCCCACATAGGTCCCGGCAAGAACTGAACTGGGGGCATACCCCAGTTCAGCATGTGGGTCCCCATGGGCCAGGGCCAGGACTTGATCCTCTGTCCCTGGGGCCACAAAGCGAGCGCTCAACCCGCTGAGCCATCCCAGCTTTCCCTAGAATTCTTTATATAGTAAGGTCATTAACTGTTTCTCTCTCATATTTATTCAGTTATTTTTCATAGTTTTTCATTTGCCTTTTAATTTTGTTTGTGGAAACATTAATATACAAAAAACTTAATAGTTTTAAAAAGATTTATTCTATTGTTTTGTTCTGTATTTTATTTTTTGAGAGAAGGAGAGAGAGAGAGAGAGAAGGGAGCAACTATGTCACAACTAATGAGCAGTGTCCACAGTTGTACGTCATTAGTTGTGACATGGTTTCATTCCACACAGGTGGATGGGGGGCCCCATGGCACAGGAACCAAATCCAAGTCCTCGCACATGGAACCTTTGCCCCTGAGCTATCTCAGTGGTTACCAGTTGCGCTGCAGTTCAGCATATGGGGTTTGCATGGGTCAGGGCCAGGATTTGATCCCCATCCCTCGTGGTTGCAATGTGGTGTTCAACCTGCTGAGCTATCCCAGCAGCCCCAAAAGACTTAAATTTTTGTCTTATCAAATACATATTTTCCTTTATAATTTTTTTTAGATTTAAAAGAAACTTAACAGAAGCTGTAATAATAATGATGATAATAATAATAATAGCAATTAGCTACCATGTGTGCTGTTTTAAATATATAAACTTATATATATTTACTCCTTGCAAGAAACCTATGAGGTTGGCAATGTTATCTCTGTTTCACTGATGAGGGTATTAAGATATAGAGAGTCATATAGATAGAAATAACATAAACCCAGGCTTTCTGGCCTGTGAGGCCACATCCTTCCCCACTTCATTATATATATATTTTTTTTATTTGTTAAATTTATTGGGCTGACATTGGTTGATAACAATTCCAGGTATACAATTCTACATGCTTTATTATATTGACATATATTTGTTTGGCCTCAAGTACTATGCTAAATCCTGTTCTGTTTCAACAGTCACTAAAAACAAAGAAGAAAAATGCCCATATTTTCTCCTAATGTTTTGAATAGCTTTAATTATGTTTGATTCTAATTTGTCTGGATCACAGTTTGATGTGTGGTATGAAGTGGGACTCATATTTAATTTTTTCAATTAGCCAATGTTCCCAATATGTTAACACTTCTTTAGGAATTTGGAAAAGACTTGCCTTTTCCAAGGAGTCTTTATAATTAGTGCCACTTCATGTTAGTTGTTTCTTTAGTTAAATTTCTTCAGAATTGTTAGTTTCCTCAGCAACTTTGGTCTACATAATTTTGTGATTGTTCATACTGCTTCTAGATCAAAAGGTTTACAAAATAAGACAGACTAACTCTTCAAATTTTCTTAATTCTTTATATGAGAATAGGATAAGAGGGATGTTGGGATAGCTCAACAGCTTGCCTTGCAACCACGAGGTCCGGGGATTGAATCCCGGCCCATCCCATGCAAACCCATATGCTGAACTGTGGTACAACTGGTAGCCTCTGAGATGATGGCAAAGGTTCTTGTCTCCCATGTGGGAGGCCCCAAGTTCAGTTCCCGCCCACGCAGCCCCACATCCACCTGTGTGGAATGAAACCATGTCACAGCGAATGATGTGCAACTGTGGAGATTGCTCTGGGCCCTCCCCCTTCTCTCTGTCTCTTACCTTTTCTCAAAAATAAAATAAATCTTTAAAAAAACAAAGGAGACAGAGAGAAAAAGGATAAGAGATTCTTATCTAGGGTCAATGGACTCCCTTCCTCCATCCCAAATTCAGGATATTCATGAACTTGGGGTAAGAAAAAAATATCTAATTTTCATTCACCTTTAACTAAACTTGAGCATTTTCTTCAATTTTGAATGTAGGCAACAAACCACAGTAGTATTAGCAGTACCTGTGATTTTAAACTACAGATACTTAATATTATATTTCAATTGTTCCATATATCTTGAAATATTCTTTATACTCCTCACTACTTTGACATTATAGTTTTAGATTAACCCACCATTAGATTGGGCTATTTAATGGATTAAGAAGCACATTTATTACATTTTATATATTTAAAAATTACTTTGAAAACTGATTTTCTATAAAATTGGATTTCTTTGTAATCCTTTCTATTTTCTGACAAGAAGTCCATAGGTTTCATCAAACCACCAAAGGGGTCCATGGCATAAACACATGAAGAGCCCCTATCTATTTCAATGCAAGATGTACTGTTGGGCTTTATGATTACTCACTAGGTATTGAGAAATCAAGAGGGGATTTGGGAGGGGCTGGAAAACAGTCCAGCATATCCCTCTCTATTACCTTGATTCTTTCACTTTTAGAATAATTCTCTTTATTGTTCTGCATAGCTTGGTCTCTCTCTTCCCTCCCCTTCCTTTCATTTGCCACACCCCTCCCCCCATGCCCATTTAGTACCTCTCTTTCTTCCCCACTCCCTTTTTCATTTTCTCATTCTCTTCTTCCTTCACTTTGCTCTTCCTCCTTTTCTTTTTCTTTCTATTCTCTAAACACATTAATATCTTTAGGAGTTTGTACTTCAGTTTTTTTTTTGGGGGGGATTATTTTTTTTAATTGTTAAATTTATTGAGGGGACATTGATTGATATCAATTACATTGTTTCCAGGTGTACAATTCTACATTACATTGTCTATACATCGCATTATGGGCTCACCACCCAGAATCACTGTGTGTTTGATTCCCCTTCCTTACCCCCCGCCCCCCACCCATCTCTCCCACCCACCTCCCCCCTTACCCTCAGGTAACCATTAAACTATTGACTATGGCCATGAGTCTTTGTTTCTTTGTTCCTTTCAGTTCAAATATTTTTTTAAAGTTTCCTCATTTGGGTCTAAGAATGAATTCAAGGACAGGGATAAATAAAAGGTTGATAGGAAGAGTTAATAATATCAACAAAAAGCTGAAAGCAAGATTTGCCAAAGATAAGTATAAGGTAATTACCTGGAGATAATTAAGAATTGACCTTAGGGGTTGTTTGGCTCCAGGAGAGAGCTTGTGTGCCTTGGTTCTGGTCACATAGTTTTAAGTCCTGCTTTCATATCTGACTTATCCAACTCCATTTATAAGTTGTTTGCCTCGTTTAACAATCACTCAGTGTAATTTTTAGGTACCCACAGGAAGGGACCTGTTTTGAAAGAACAAGAAAATTAGACTGTATTGTTCAGTTGCAGTCATTTCTTTAGGAATAATGTAAAAGTATATATACTTATGGGCAAAAGTTATCACACAATTTGTTCACCTAAAGCAGAACATTTGATGCCTGGAATAAGTTAGCATTTAATTTCTGAGGTGCTTATGCCATGGTCTCACCTATCTGCTAAAATGTAATAGTGATTCATCTTAATCATTGGTCATGGATGCCTATTGATACAATCTGTATGGCTATGGAATTTTTACTCTTAAAGTTAAGTTCTCTGTCTGGGATAATGCCATTTTTCTACACTAAAAACATTAGCTCGTCTTACAGCTAACATAAGCTGAAAATTAGAGGTGCCTGGGGGAGGGAAATGAGGCCGATGGATTGTTTACATGAGTGCTATAGTTTCACTTTTTATGCATCAGTCACCTTGGAAGAATTAATGCTCTGTAAGTTTGCCAATCAGATTGCTTCAGTCATCTCTAAACATTCCATTTGGTTTATTAGAATAATAAATACTGTGCAAAGAAATTTCGTCTGGATCCAGGACATTATACTGTGGTCAACCAGGGAAATATGTGCTGCACCTCACCT
This sequence comes from Craseonycteris thonglongyai, assembly GCA_004027555.1. NCBI lineage: Eukaryota > Metazoa > Chordata > Mammalia > Chiroptera > Craseonycteridae > Craseonycteris > Craseonycteris thonglongyai. The sequence goes on from PVKE010008693.1 coordinate 28,263, forward strand.
CCAACTGGATTTGGTCAGGTGACACACTGATTTGACAAGTGGATACAAATTTGTCCTCTTTGGCATTGAATTTCAGGACTGGTCACTGGAGGCCCAGCCCTTATAATAGGCATTATAGAATCTTTGTTTCCTGTCCAGCCAGTTCTGGTACCATTTCACTGTTCATTTCTGCCATTTCTCTCACCGCCTGCTGTCTGCTGAGTGTTCTCTGTAAAAAGGAGTAAGAGGTCTCTCTTCATCTTACCAGGCGGATTTGAATATCTGATGTCACCCCCAGAAAATAGTTACCATTTAAGGTCCATTTGAATGTTTCATCTGGTTTGATGACTGTGACTCGGCATTCATTTCAGTTGGGGTATTCTCAGTATTTATGTCTGGCTTTTAGGTCCCTGCATGATAACGACCTTCTCTGCTTATTCCGGTTGTTGCAGTTGTTCACCAGCAAGGCCTCTATTGCTGTCAGGGAAATGGCCCTGCAAGTCGTACTGCTCAGTCATCCTACCTTGAGATTTTCTGCTTTCCCTTATCTGTAATGTTCCTTTTCTCTGAGGTCAGTATCCTACTATGTCTTCAAAACCTGGGTCACATCCCACCTCCTTCATGAGCCTTTCCTAGTGTCTGAATTCTTTACCAGTCTCTCTTGCTGCTACACTTCTACAGATCTGACAGTTGGTGCAAAAAGATAAATGGCACAGGAAGCAATCGAATAGAGTCACATAAATACTAAAGTCAATTAAATGATGACTTTGAAGATTATGCATTCATAAGAATTTTTGTATAATGGTAAGCAATAAAAGCAGAATATAAAATTATAGAAACGTGTATCGATAGATCAAGATGAGAAGAAAACATGGAAAAATAAAAACAGTTGGTTTGTTAAGGTGGTAGGATTGGTAAATTTTTTTAAATGAAAGATTCCCATCATAAAGATGTACTCAAACACCAACGTTTATTATATGAATATATTGGGGTTTTAAAGTGTTGCTTTTTCTGTGACATACTTGAGTATCCTAACTCGGTTGTAAGCTCTATAAAAGTGAAATACGTTATGTCTTTTATTTCTTCTATACCTTGTGCTTCTAAAATGGTAGAGAATCACACAGTAAATAGTTAATGATTTTGATTAATGGATAGATTTATTAACAATGAGTAAGGTAAAGACATTCAAACTAAAGGATGGGAACTGATATCTTTTGAATACTTACTATGTGCTAGACCTGATGCTAAAGGTTAATACCGTTTCTTTCATTAAAATATTAATAAATCCCCGAGAGAATGTTATTACTATTCACCTTTTAATGATGAGGTATCTGTGATTCAGAAACATGACTTGTATGACAGAACATGGTTAGTAAGATTTGAAACTAGTTGGTTTTGATTCTTTGTTATTGTTTTTATTCAGAAACATATCTCTGTAGACAGTAATAAAGTATTGTGACCCTGGAAAGTTCCCATGGGCTTTGTGTCTTAATAAAACTTAAAGACTATAGGTTCACTGACTAATAACACTGTGTGTGTGTGTGTGCATATGTTTGCACATGCATGTATTGGTAATGATGATTTCTACAGCCCTTTGAAAATATGATTTGTTTTCTAAAGTAGGTCATCACAAGGACGGAGCTCACAATGCAGACCATGATGTCAGATTTAGTGTGTGTGTGTGTGTGGTGTCACGCAATGAATGCACCTTTCCCACCATATTCCCACTTAGGGCTTTGCCACAGGTTGCCTGTTGCTGGAGGGCAGTTCATGACCATCCCCATGAGACAGTGTACTGGAAAGCATTGTTCTCCCTCCTTCACACACTGGTACTACCTGAATTAAACCTTTGTGGTTGTGAGGACTCAAGACCCTTTTAAGCTAGCTCAATTTGAAAAGAAAGTTTACCATAGAAGAGGAAGAATCTCTTGGAAATTCACATATAGGAGCCATGGTAGTGTGGAGCTTCATGGAAGCTGGTACTGGAAGGTAGACTTTCGCAGCAAGAATTTGTGTCTCCATTCACTTCTTGCCCTTGATTTGGTTGCTTGCTTACCTTTGGTTTAGTCAATTTTGACTGGGAATGGGTAGCCCTGGTCTGAAAAATGACCAGCTAGGTCTCTGGCAGTGGAGGCTCTAGAAGAGGCATGTCCAACCTGTGGTGCACGATGGCTTTGCGTAGGGCCCAACACAAATCTTAAAGCATTATGAGATGATTTTGTGACCATTTTCTTTTTTTTTTTTTAGCTCATCAGCTATCATTAGTGTTAGTGTGTTTTATGTGTGGCCCAAGACAATTCTTGTTCTATTGTGGCCCAGGGAAACCAAAAGGTTGGACACCCCTGTTCTGTAGGAAGGCACAGGGCAACAACATGGTGGAGGAGAGGAGAGGAAAGATGCCACTTGATGTTTCATTTGCAGAAAACTTTGCATGAAATTAAATTTGTCTATATCAAAGAATGTGAAGGAGAGGGAAGGATCGTGCCTTGTACCAACACTGACAGAAAGAACTGTCAGGCCAAAGTGTCAGTATAGAGACTTGAAACAGACTATTGTTACTTATTCAGGGACTTTGGACTTGTTTTTAATAAATTACTGATACTAGACCCATATTTAGACTCAGTCCACTCAGAAGTAAAAGTCAGATTCCAGTTAGAGATGAAAAAAATATATAAAACCTAAACTGGAGGAAATCAAACTTGTGAAATGTCAATTTCTAAACTATAGTTATTGATCAACATTTTTATCTTTGCTGTGTTCCTGACTCCCATTCTCTCCACATGATGTTTATAATCATTATGGATGACCTCATTACCCATGTAGATAATTTTTCCAACATTCTGACTTTTCAAGATGACAGCCTCCCATAAGAACCGTTTCCTCCATCTTACTTCAACAAGCTATTCTGATGGTCTTTCTATCTGATGTTACCAATTTATCACCTTCCCCTCCTCCAAAGTCACGACTTCAAGTACCCTTTTCTCTGACAACCACCTCCCATATTTATAGCTTATTTATTCTATTATCCCCACTCCAATAATACTTTGACCACATCAAGATCCCCCAAACCAAGAATTATATTACTTTTTAATTATTTTCGAGTCCTCAGTTCCCTCCTTAACCCAAAACTGAGTCCATGGCCCATTGCAACAATCACTACTTTGTATATACCTTCAACTTCTTTTTTTCCCTTTCCTTTCATCATACTAGCTTCGCAAGGTATCTATACTAGTTAAACCTAATTTTTAGTCAACTGTGCCTTTACTGAAGGAAAATACTATCCAAATTTATATTCATAATCTTTACTTCAATGCCTTTGGTCCTGCCCAGAAGTTCTAGTTCTAATGTCTCCACTCTGAAGTAACCATTTTACACTTCATCCTTTTTCTACTGTTTAATACTTCCTTTCTACTCCTCCCTGATGTGTGTGTGTGTGTGTGTGTGTGTGTAATTTCACTGAGGTGGAAGCCATCAGAAGAGATTGTTTCTTATCCAGCCAACAAAACATCTGTCATCTTCATCTAAGCCCATATGCTTTCTCCTCTGAGCTAAGGCCAGCCCTTTCCTTCTGCACTGGACCCCACTCACTCTCACCTACTGGAAGACCTCACACCTCATATCTCAAACATGCTGGAATAACTCTCATCTTTAAAATCTACCCCAGGTTTCACATTTCTCCTCTTTGTTTCACTTAACTCAAAAATCTTATGTAAATCCTCACTCATTGTCTTCTCTTCTTCACCATCCATTCTCTTCTCACCCCACTCTGATTGGGCTTTTGTTCCTATCATCTCACTAAAACCATTCTTGTCAAGGTTCCTGATGACCTACGCCCTGTTGATTTCAAGGGCCAGTTCTCAGTTTGTATCGTATGGGCATTCTTAATAGCATTTGACACAGTTGATCCTTGGTAAATTTTCTTCACTTGGCTGGGCTTCTGAGAGTCAGCAAGCTCCTTTTATAAAAGATTTTTTACAGATTTAAAGTCTGGTCCTGTCTGCCTATTTTGCTGGTTCCTCCTCCTTTTCCAAGCTCAGAGTACCCCAGGGCTTGGACCTTAACATTTTAACTTTTATGTCTTTGCTTATACCCTGTCCCATAACTTTAAATATCAGCTATATGCACTGATGATTCCTACTCTAGACTCATAAATCCAAATGCCTCTTAACATTCCCCCTTAAATGTCTAATAGGCATCTCAAACTTAACATATTCAAAACAGAACTCTTGATTTCTCTTCAAAGCTGCTGCTTCCATAATCTTTATGATCTCAGTTAATGGCACACCATTTACCCAGTTGCTTAGAACCAACTCAGAGCCATCCTTGATTCAATTTTCCTCACTCTGACATTGAATCCAGCAGCAAGTTTGTCAACTTTCTTTCAAAAAAAGCCCTAAACCCAACCTCTTCTCACCACTTCGACCTCTACCATGCTAACCAAGTCAACATCATTAGTGATTTAAGCAACTGTAATAGCCTGGCTTCCCTGTTTTTGTGTTTGCCTTCTGAAATTTATTCTCCATTATAGCAACCTGGGTGGTCTTTCTAAAACATAAATCATGTCCTATTACTCCTCTCTGCTCAAAATCCTTCAGTTGCTACTCATTTCCCTCAGAATAGAATCCAAAACCCTCATCATGGCCTCCAAAAGGTTTTACATGGTATCCCAACTTTCTGATCAGATTTCCTCTTGACTACAGCTGCGTTGGCCTACTGGTCAGTCCTCTAGCCTACACACCAACACAACCTACCTTACTACAGTGTAAGCTCCACCAGGGCAGAAATTTGTTTTGGCCATTGCTGTAATCTTAACACCTAAAACAGAGCCTGACACATAGATGGTGCTCTGTAAGTATTTGTTGAATGGAATGACTTGAACTATATAAGAATCTCTTTTCACAGAAAAAGAGGGGAGTGCTAAACGAACATTCTCTTGAGCTGTGATGGGTCAATGTCAGTCATTTGTTCAAAGGTGGGATTTTTCCTTTACTTCACTTTCATATTTAGTGCACCTAGAAATTATATGATTACAGTGCCCTACTAAAATTCTTGATTTTCTCAAGGAAATCTAAAAGTTGCTTTTAGATGACTGGATGCATTTTTAAGTGTTGAAAATTACATTTAGATGAAACATCAGGGTTTTAGGAAGCTGTGGAGGCACTGTGTTGTCTTTCCCCTCTTAACCTTTACCCCACTTGGCCTAGCTGCTCTCTTGCTGTTTGGGGGCGGGGGGGGGGTGTTGGGAAGGGGGGGACAAGCAAACAACAGAAAAATAGAAACAAAAAAACCTGAACAAAATGCAAAGGAAAGGAGGATAGTTTAAAAACCTTCACAGCACAAATAGAGCACTTAAAAGGCCTTGACTGGGGTCATCCCATGTGATTTAACAAAAAGGCATTTGCCTCTTCTTAGTGACTGAAGAATGATTGCACGAGAACAAGTATGCAGTGCCCGTTGTAATCTGCCAATGTGGTTATAACTGGCCATAGAAGCATATGATTGCAAGCAAGATGGATAGCAGACCCAGGATCAGCACAGGTCTGTGGTGTATAGATTTATGCTTTGAGCACCATCAGTACATTTCTACATTTCTACATTCACCCATTTCTACATTCAAACATTCTGTTTGAGGAAGCTGGCAAAATGTTTTATGAAATAAGTTCTCGTAGTCATCCTAGAAACATTTGAAAGCAGCCAGTGATTACACTTACTTTAGTCTTTTTAATATCCAGTTAGATACCTTCCAGCGGATATTTGTACCAAAATTCCCTGAAAAATAAATGATATAGGTCAAAATTGGCATCATTATTTCTGTGCCTTCCAGAGAAGAAATTGCTTGCTGGGATCTTTAGCTTTCCTGAATTATATCCTTTAAAAATTTTGTTTGTTTTTAATTCGCAAGTTTATATAGTTTTCACCCAAAAAAGTTAGATTTTTAAAAACTCGATGTGTGATTTTCTGGTTCACAAAGATGGGTTCTGTGATATCTTGACCAGGAAAAACGGTTGTGGGCAGATGAAAAGGAGGCTGGAGGTTAAGTCTCAAGATTTGGGTTCCAGTCCTGATGTGTCCACTTCATGACCTTTATCATATCTCTCTGAGCTCCAGTTCCCTCATGTGTAAAAACAAGAATTAAAAAATTGCGTATCCTTGTTACATATTGTAAGAATGAAATAGTCCATGTAGAAATAACTAGGGTGATGCCTTATTCATGAGAAGGGTTATTTGGAAAATACTTGTTTACCCATTCAGCATGGTTTGTTACTACTGGCTACTCTATCCTTGATTCTCTAGTTAGCTGTTCCATGCCTTTCATAGCTCAGATTATAGGGACACATAAATTTGTCATTATTGCTTTCCTCAGCCTTCAGTATATTTTCGTATGACTGGATTGCCCATTATAGTAATAAGTGATTCTTGAAGTGAGCATTCTTTGGGCCTCTTCTGATACTTCTGGTTAGCATTGTATGTTTGTCTTATGCCTCCTACCATTAAGTTGGTGCTGAACCCACTGATGCGTCCTCATCTCAGTGTTCATTGTAGAGCTTTGTATAGTGTCTGTCTGGTCTACAGGGCACTCAGTAAAGTTCTGTTGAATTGAATTCCAACAGGTATGGTCAAAAGAAGTGGATGTATTCTCTTGGTCAAGGAAGAAAGCATCATGAGTCTAATGGTTGTGCCATAACTGTGCTTGCTTCCCCCATACTACCTGAGATTAGAACCCTGTGTTCTTACTGAGTCAGGCTGAGCCGGGTAGTAGGAGCCTGGGTGTTAGTTCATGGCCTGGGGCCTTGGTTCTGTTGGTGATCTCAGACAGGGATATACCTGGTATTCCTGACTGGTGATGGTCTGCATCTCTGACCTCTCACTCCTTTTTTTCAGTAGTCAGAAAGGGAACACAGTCTGTGGAGAAACCTCAAACCAATCAATTCTATGGTAATTCTTGGCTATCTATAATTTTAAGCTTGCAGTTTGACTTCCTAAGGCTCTGTTTTCCCTCATGGCTTCTTCCTAGTGCTGAAGGTAGCAAACAGCAGGTAGGCATTCTGCCTTTGTCATAACGCTATGATCCAAGAAGGAGAATTAACCTTATGTGGCCATGTCTTCATGGGTATTTTATTTTGCCTGTGAATCATTTATTCTCCTACCATGTATTTATTGGCCACTTACTATGAACCAGGCACATACAAGGTATTGAGGAGAAAATGGTGAACAAGACAAAGGTCCTGCCTTCAAAGTGCTTACATTCCAATGGAGGGATTCAGACTGTAAGTAAAATAAATATTGGCTGGTATAAAATGGGTGGTTAGAGAAGGCACCTCTGAGGAAATGATGAGAGCCGAGACCTAAGTGATGAGGAAGATTCAGTCATGGGGAGAACTGAGGAAAAAATACTCAAGACAGAAGGAAATAGCTAGTGCAAAGGCCCTGGGGTGGGAGTTTGACAGAACAAAAAGGCAGCCAGTGTGACTGAGACATTGTGTGTATGTAAATTGGGTGAGGGAGAAGTGAGGAGGAGAAAGGGATAGTAGGGAGAGTGATAGGAGATGAGCTTATTTGATCACATTCACAAGAACATTCAACAGGTAACATAAACAATTACTATATTTAAAAATGTACTTGGAACATGAGTTCTTAAAAAACAGTAAGCACATTTGCAAATGTTACTACTCTTCCAATAATTTTTAAGTACCTAATGTCAGCTAAAATGTGCCTTTCTTACTTATTCCGTATGATTTCTTAAAATTGATTTTCTCTTAAGTCTGGTGCAACCTGTAAAGACTTCAGGCCGGTGGGTCAAGAAGACCCTTGCGTCTCCTCCAGGCTGCATGCTATGGATGTTGCAGTTTAAGGAAAGTGTCTTTCACAGCCTAGTATATGTGTAGAAGTTATTGCCTGCAGTTTTGACCAGTTTCTCTTTCAGAAATCTTCTTTTGTTCCTGCCACAAGGCAAAAACAGGAAAAGAGATCTGTGTGAAAGAATGCTCTCCTGTTTTCTTTTGTGGTGGTTGTATATCTTAAAAGATGGCCTCAGAGGTTCCCGGAGTTGTCTGTCTTTTCATGTAAATAGAGCCCGTAAGCCTATTTAGAAGTGTGCAAAATGCCTCTGGGAGTTGGGGTGAAAGATACTGAGAGTAGCTTCGGCGGCCCATTTAATTTATTCAAGTCCAACTATGCACTTTCTTGTATATAATTTTAAAAAATACATTAGTATCGTATTTTGCACTTATAATTTTAATTATGCATTATACATATTACTGTATACATATATTACTCTGCAGTGTTGTAACTGCAGAACCATGTATTTTGTACTGGGAGGTTTAAGGGATTTTCCAGGGTAATTTCGACTATGTAAATTTTGCCTCACACACCAACTTTAGACTGCAGTCCTCATGTAAAATGCAACCCTCTGTATGAGATCTTTTTAAATCTCTGCTCCCAAAGTAAAGGAGTGTGTGTAGCTGAGACTTACATTCACCGGTTACCTCCAAACTCATAACAGGGATAGGGTGGTATTGGGCTCTGTGAATAGAAAGGGGATAAGGGCAGATTGAAACAGAAAAGAGAGGAGCAAGGGAATCTGAGGCAGGAGACCTTTGTCCTGGGATTCCAAGGTCAGACAGGGAACGGGGCTGAGGGATAGGTCCTGGGTGAAAGCTTCTTCTAGTGAGTGCAGAGCCCATGGCGATCCCAGCACAGAGGCCGACTCCCTGCTGGATGGCTGTCTCAGCCCCACCCCCAAGGCAGAGTCTTTTTAATAAGATGTCAAGAAGGTTTGGATTTGGTAGTGAAGAAAGGTAAACAACCAATCCCAATACATCGTTTAAGCTTTTTTAGTAAGTGCAGTTGAGATGTATAGGCATGGACCCCCGCTGTGGTACTTTCACCGCCCCCAACCAGTTTGTTTAGGAGGCTGATAGGATTCTGATTTGTATTCATCTGGGTTGGAGTTCTTCCCAGGAGTCTTAGCCATTCCTTTCTCAGTAAGTCTCTGAGCCTCCATGTCCTTATCTGCTTGGAGGAGATAACACCTCCCTGGTGCCTTGTGAGGGTTGAAGGTCACAGGATACCTGCAAGCACTTTCTGGCAACTTTTGCAGATTGCCTACAACAACAATACCACCACAAACAAAAAACAAACAAAGATACTACCCAGCAACAGAGCTTGAACACAAAAAATTCTCATAACATTTTAGTCAAGACTCATAAGTGATAAAAACACAAATCTAACTATTTAAAAAGCAGAATTTCTTGTTTCTCAGAAACCAGGAAAGACCTAAGGAGTGAAAAGGGAGTTAGGATGCAAATAGCCACATAGGAGGGATGGGATGGGATGAGATGAGGATAGATGTTTCCAGTGATGTTAACGATATATTTTCAACCAAAATTTAAATAAGGTTTTTAAACTCCAATCTTATTTTATAGTCTTCATTTTTTTTTAATTTTTAAAAAAATTATTTATATTCAGGGTTCTCTAGAAAAACAGAATCAGAGAGAGAGGGAGAAGGAAAGAGAGAAGGAAAGGGAGAGGGAGAGGGAGGAGAGGAGAGAGAAAGAAGAAGGAAAAGGAGACTATAGTATTCATTTTGAACACCTAATTCTAATTTTACTTTTTAGATTTATTTAATATTGGTTACATGTACCGTAAAGATTAGCATATTTCACAATGCATTTTTATTTTCCTTGACACTTGTTCTTGTTTGAACACACAAAACTGCGTTTTACTGTAAGCAAAAAAGAATACATTGGGCTTTCAGTTCGGAAACCTGAGTCAAATCTGTGAAGTCTCCTGGAGGAGGAAAGTTTGTAAGGCCTATGTTCTTTCATAATGGGCCTCGCCTTCCCCCTCATCTGACATTTTCTTGTGGAAAACATCTGGTTTCAGTGAACACTAATGGCAGCCTTGATCATCAGAAACCAGAATCCAAAATTCATAAACAATGTATAGTAGGTAAAAGGGATGCCAAAAAGCAATGTGCACGGAAAAGTCAGCAGCAAATTTATTTTGTATGTAAATTTCACCTTTTGTGTGCCTGGTTTCTAAGTGCCTTATACATCTCTTCAGGGAAAACCCAGGCTCCCAAAACGCAGGGATGGCTGAATCTCCCACTCTGCCAAACCCTTGAGATGGCTCTCCAGGCATACCCTCCCATCTGTGCCCTTCCTTGCCACTTCATAGGCATTCACTATGAACTTTAGGAGTCCGGGCACATCGCTAGAGTAGGGGTGAGACTTGTATGTATTATAGCAGACTATTTTGACTAGCTACCTTCTGATAATCACAGGTGGGGGTGTCATATAGGTGAACATGCCTAGCCCATTTGGAACTGCCCTAAAGGATATCTCAATACCTAAAAAGTTCCTAGTTTTCTAGGAATTCTGGGACTAGAATGACTTATAGGCAGGGATGTAACCAGACTTCTGACATATTATCAGATGTGTATAGGCTTAGTGATAGAATTTACCAGAGTGGAAAAAAATAGAAAGTATTCTGAGTGGGTAGTGTTTTGGATGGCCAGGCATTTGTGAGATTTTGGATGAGCCAGTAGTAGATCATGTGGCGTATGAGGGACCTTACCAATCTGTGGGGAATTCCCACAGATTGGTGCAGGAGGCATTGCATAAGGCATTTACCTTTTTAAAGACTAGGAAAGAGAAGAAAGGGAAAATTGGTTACTGGAACTTTTGTGAAGCCTTGGGACAGTTATCAGGGGCAGGAGGCTGAGGCAGGGCTTAGTTCAGTCAGAAGAGGAGGGGGTGGGGAGTTGTGGAATGCTGAGTAATATATCAGAAGGTTTCAGGGTCTAAGAAAAATGAATGACATGAAGTGAGGGGGGTTAGCATTGTGTTTTAACCTCCTTTACTGCTTCTCATCTGCCTTGTCTGGGTATTACCTATCTCAAACTGAAGGGATGTATATGGAGGCTGCATAGTATGGTAGAAAAACATAGCATATGAAGTCTGAAGACTTTTATCTCTTGAACTATACCTCTACAGTCGTTTATAATACTTACCACAGGGTTTAGTGTGAAATAAATGGGATAATCTAGACCAAGTGAATTAGGTGGTGCACTGGCCAAATGGCCAGATACCTTAGAATGAATGGGCTATTCTTGGATTTCAGCTTTCTATACTCTATCCAGTTCATTTTACTGATAAGGCTTCTATTATCCCGATGTCTAGAGTGAGTAGACCCTATGAACCAGAGACCTATAAAAACTTTTATTGGTGGTTACAATGGAGTTCTTAAACTGGATTTACAGTTACTATGTCTTTGGGACAATGATTGGGCCTTAGTAAAAAGTTTGTTCTCTTAAAGTTTATTATCCATTTATGGTTGAGGATATCACAAATAATTGTTAGGTTCCGTAGTGCGTTTTCAGCAATCATTTCCTTGGGCTCTGCTGTGTATCAGGTGCAGTTCAATGGCACAAAGGTGAATGAGACAGTCCTTGTTTTTAAGGTGTTCCCAGACCAGTGGGTCAGACTGGAAATATACAGTAATTAACAGTACAACATAAGATAGTAAATGCTAGTCTATTGGTATGAATCAAGTAGCAGAGAGGAAGAAAACAGTTCACTCTGGAAGATCCGAGAGGAACTCATAGAGAAGGGAGTAAGTAGGTGGCTCCTGTTTTGAGGGATGAATATATTATACTTTGCAAAATATGAATTACAAATACAACAATTTTGGAAACTCACAGTTCATGAGATGTAGTACCACCATCCTGGATGAAGTGTATGTACTGGATTTATATATGGTAGATGGATAATCCTATCATGTTGGTTCTTTCCCTATTCATGAGGAAGTTCTTGTCCAGCGAAGTGATCATTGTACTAGTGTACAATGTACTATTCCAGTGTACTATTGGAAACAGGCTTTAGATACATTCTTCTCTGGAAGGGGTATGGCTTTTTGATCTAAGTGAAATTATCAGAGTCAATGTGTTATAAATGAATAGAGGACAAGCCATGCGACCAAATTTTGACTTTACCACTTAAGAACGAAATGTCTTTGACAAATTACATATGTTCCTGGTGACTTTGATATTTCTATGAAATAAGGTTAATAATAGTACCAAAGCGTACAAGATAGTTGCCTCAAGTACAGGGATAAATGTGAAAGCACTTTGTAAAGTGCTGTGAAAATATACAAATGTTACTATTTTATTAAAAATATCAAGGAAACTGGGATGGCGCGATGGGTTAAGCACTCGCTTTGCAGCCCCAGGGCCTGAGGATCAAATCCCGGCTCTGGCCCAGGCGGACCCACATGCTGAACTGGGGTGTGCCCCCACTTCAGTTCTTGCCAGGACCTATGCAGGAGGCTCCTGGCCCAGTTCCTGCCCTGCGCAGCTCCATGCCCACCTGTGGAGTGAAACTATGTGGAAAACTAATGCTGTTGACTGTGGAGACTGCCCTGGGCCCTCCCCCTTCTCTCTGTCTCTCTCTGTCTGTCTCTCTGTCTAAAACAATAAAAATAAATCTTTAAAAAACAAAATATCAGCAAACCATTTATTTATATTAGTGCTATGTATTATGTACAGCTTCAGAGATACAGGATCCATCTTCTAGGAAAACAGTCAGAATTCTGAATCAGCTCCAAAGTAGGACACCAAAGCCTTGAGTTCTCACAGAATGTTCTTACCCAGAAGAGCAGACCTGGGAATGTGCCTTGGTATGTGGCCTCAGTGACCTGGCATGCTCTCCAGCTGGGGGAAAGGCAGTTTGGAAAGGGGAAGAGTAGTGTGTTCTCAGGAAAGACATGGCACTCTTTGCCCTTTAGAAATGTTTGCCATTTTGGTTTTGAGCTCTGAGTGTGAGTGATCCAGTTAATTCAGATCCCCAGAGTAGCCCTAGTAATAGAAACACTGTGACAACCACAAATACTAAACACATGCCTCAATGTAGGTAACCAAGGTAAGGTAAATACATATGGCATTATATGAAAAAAAAATTTCCTTGGCAAACCTGGAAACATAATTTAATGTCATCAAAGAAATTATGACAGAGAAAACATGTTGACCACGAAAAGATCCAAATGACATAATTAATCTTCTGAACAAAGGCAGTAGAAAGAGAGTAAGGAAAATCAATAATTTCTCTTGTTAAGGGGAAGCAAAATTGGGAGATTATATTAACTTCAATTTCTTTTAAATTTAATTTATATAGTAAAGTGTATAGTTTGATGAGTTTTGGCAAATGTATACACTTACCATATTTTCATGACCCCAAAAAGTTTCCTCCTATTCACTTTCCATCAATCTCCTCCCCTCCCTCAGCCTTGGGCAAACATTAATTTGCTTTTTATTTATTTATTTATTTATTTTTTGAGAGAAGGTGAGAGAGAAAGAGAGAGTGAGAGAGAGACGGTGGGAGGGCCCAGAGCCATCTCCATAGTTGTACATCATGGGTTGTGACATGGTTTCACTCCACACAGGTGGATGAGGGGCTGTGTGGGGTGGGAACTGAACCGAGGGCCCCCTGCCTGGGAGATGAGAACCTTCACAGCCCAGCCATCCTGGCAGTTACCAGTTGTGTCAAAGTTCAGCATATGGGTTTGTACGCATTTAGCATATGGGTTTGCATGGGCCGGGGCTGGGAATTGAATCCTGGACCTCTCAATTGCGAGGCAGGCACTCAAGCACTGAGCTATCCTGGCATCCCTTGATTCACTTTCTGATGCTATAGTTTTGTGAAAGTTTAATTTCAATTTATATTTTGCTGGTTAACAGAGTTGATGATAGTTGGACATCAACAAAATTTAGCATTAGAGTCCTACCTTCTTTAGAAAGTACAATTCCAGTAACTTCTTTGAGCCTCAGTTTTGTCATATTGATGAAAGTAATAACAACTTTCCTATAGATCTCAGAACGTTGCTATAAAAAATCCAAAGAGAAAATAGATGAGAATTAGGTATTTAGGATTTGATGGATTATTTAGTAAATATTGTATTAATATGAATCAAAAATATGGCACTTCCAGATATGAGCCATTTGATAGAGAAATTTTCATGCCAGAGCTCCTACGGCGCCCACACAGATTCCTGAAGGGGAGTCCTTCCCACAGTTCTAGGGGAAATTCTCTTTGAATAATTGGCTCATGGGCCCAGAATTGAATCTCATGTCTCTCTAGCTGACAGTAGAGGATTATTTATAATTGATTCAGCTGATATATCTGAGTTAACATGAGATTCAGCATATATATATGTCACTTTGGGTATGAATATACTATAAAAATGTTCACAGTGTCTGCTGTTTTCATAATGCTTTGTCCTAGTAAATTAAAATTTTATTTCATGCTCAAAAATGTTTCCTTTCTTTTGTCCTTTGAATATCACCTGATTGATTGATTGATTGACCCTTTTGTTATTGAGGTGGAAATCACATAACATAAAGTTAACCATTCTGAAGTGAATGATGCAGTGGCATTCAATATAGTCATAATGTTGAAGTTCCAATTTTACACAGATAAAACTGAACATTTCAGATGTCAAGTACTGTGCCAGAGTCTTTCATGTAAGTGTATCAGCTGCTGTTATAAGTGCTATTCTTTCAAACAAGTGACCAAAATGCCATTTTTAATGAAATTTGTTGAGTAGAGAGTAGACCTTAGCACATAGAATAAACCTTCTGATTGAAGTCTAACGTTTTTGCTTGGGCAGCAAGAACAGAATTGTCATTCCTGCTAGCCAGAGAAACCAGAACAATTTTATATTCTCTCTCAGAGGCATCACTGTAAGCACTCTGTAGACACACCTGACATTTTCAGGTCTTGATTCTTTTTCTCTTGGATGAGTTGTTAGAATGCATATAGTACGTTATACTCATATGTGCATGTGCACACGCATACACACACACACACACACTATGCTGCTATCTGCCTCTGTGTATGCATATAGTATATGTTATGTGTAGACTGTGAGTTTTCAAAAAAGACAAATGATCACCAGCTGGTCACTCTCACTTCCTCCCTGTACATTTTGTAGCTTCCCCACAGGGAAGTGAAACTGATGGTGGGTTGGAAGAGATTAAATTTACTGAAGTGGATTCAGCCAAGTGGCTGTTTATGGATGACCTTTGTCTCCTCAGGGGTAATAGCATGAGGAGTTACAGATTCCTGGCACAAGGTCTCATCACATCTCATTACAATTAGAATTATACAGCATGGGCTTTGAGGGCTTTTTCACCCTAGACAGTAATGAACCAGAAATCTAAAAACCTGGGTTTGACCTCCACCTCTAAATATCTACGTATATGTGAAGATAGTTCTCTGTATCACAGTGCACATCTTCCCTCTTCTCTCTGGTCTTCCCTACAAGACTTTCAAATCCTCAAAGGCACACTGCATCTGGAATTTACACAATATTACTTTTTCATCTTTCTCTGTTTCTACACTGCATTTGGTAGAGATATAATAAGTACTTGCTGACTGATAAAGTGGGACCACATCCTGCCTTGGATGAAATGGAATTCTACTTGAAAGTGTTTCAGCTAGAAATATTGTTTCAGTGCTGTCACTGCTAAGAGTCAGCTAACGCAGTGTGATTAGGCACCTTCTCCCCTCAGGTGTCAGTCACTGTCTGGCCACCTTGACAAGACGGGACTGTGAGAACACTCCTCTGGTTCTAGTCTGACCCTTAATGGGTCTTCTTCTTTTGTGCTGTGTTTTTGAGACCTTGTGTTTTGGTCTCTCCACCTTTCCACTTCTTAGCAGCCTGAGGAGAGCTTTAGGGGATATTGTTCCCTCCCTCCCTCCTTTTCTTTCTTTCTTTCTTTATTTCTTTTCTTTCTTTCTTTCTTCTTTTCTTCCTTTCTTTCCTTTCCTTTCTTTCTTCTCTCTCTTTCTCCCTTTCCTCTTCCCTCCATACACCCACTCCCTCCTTTTTACCAAAAAGGGCTAAATGCTCATGAATATTTTAAATTGGTTTTACAAAACACAGAATCTGTACCTTCATAAGGCAGGTGGTGCTTGAAATGTTGGAGTTTTAATTCCTCAGAATCAGCACATTTTAAAACATAAATCAGATCATGTCAGTCTCCTACTTTAAACCTGCCCGTGGCTTCCCACCACCCAGAGCCTTTATGCTGGCTTCCAAGATGCTGCCTGACTCAGCCTTGTCCATCTCTCTGATCCCTCTCCTCTCTCACCGGTCTCCAGCCCCACTGGTCTTGGGCTCTGAGAACACCCTGAGCTTGTTATCTGCCCCAGGACCTGATTACTTGCCTCTTCTGCCTGGTACTTTCCCATGAACTCTGTATCACCCCTGAGTTATCCTTAGGTCTCAGCCCAAATGTCCTCTCTCAGGCCTTCACTGACCACCCTATTAGGAGCCACACACACAGTATTTTATTTTATTTTGTCATGTCACTCATCATATCTGAAATTGTCTGGCTCATCTCCTGGTTTCCTTGTATTTTGTGTGCACTCATGCCACAGGGCCGACAGAGGCTTTACTAGTCCTGTCTCTGTTACCTCTGGAACTTAAAACAATGCCTGTCACCCAGCAGGCATGCTCAGGAAACATAACATGTGGACTCAGTGAGGGATGGAGTGTGAAGTTATTTACTTTTCTCTTGGCTTTTCCTTCTGTCTCTGTTTCTCTCTCATGTATTTTGCAGAACCTGCATCAAGAAAAGCAGTGTGAGCTAATGCTGGAGCGCGGGCCTTGGATCAGGTCTCAGGGTTTACCTGTCACTTGATCTGGAGCTTCTGGTCGTGCACAGCTGCCAGCTGGAAACAACTATTACAGAACCGCTCTCTTTTTCCATTTGTCAACAAGTAAATCAAAACTAGAATTCCAAATACTCTGCAATACTTTACTCACATTAACTCTGGTAATAACTTTTCAACCTTAACTTCCATCACCAAACTGCGTCTTCAGTTCCTTACTTAGTGAGATGCCCTGCGATCTAGCCGAATACAGGAGAGGCCCTGTGGGATCCGTATTGCTCTATCCTCAGTGATGGCCAGAGACTTGTGCTTGTGAACTAGAAGAGGAAGATGGTTCAACCAGGGAAGGCCCAGCACCAAATTTTAGTGCCTCGCTTTAACTGTTCCTTATTAAAAAGTCTGAAATAGAAAGATGCATTCTCAGGATTTTCCTAATAAAGGATGTTCTTATTTGGATGAAGGGGTTATCTCTGTCACTTCCCACCATCATAGGCTGAATGCACAGATGACCTTCCCAGTGTGATGAGCTCTTACAGCAGGATGGCCTCAGCTTTGTGTGCTCATGGAAAGTGTAATGCAGCTTGCCTTGTTGGTTTTTCTGGAGATATCACATTTGGGTCACAAGGGTTCAGGCAGTCTCTGGCAGTTATGCAGAGCAGTTTTATGGGATTGGTTGTATAATGCTAACATGTGTAGACTGAGAGCTTGATGCAGACATCACCCAGATTGCCTGAGCAGGGCCGCTTATTCGTACTTTGGAGCTAGTTCTTAATAGGTAAAACATTTAGGCTTTTATTCCCTTGCCTACACACAGCCTCCCAGCCTTGCCATTTTCATCTGTAATGATGGATGAACTGTATGTGTGTTTTCTTGTTACCTTGCAGTATACATTTTTGGCAAGTTAAGCCCTTGGCTTTTTCACTTTTCTGCTTCCTTGGGTATTTTCACATGTGATAAGATGCCTAAGGGTTAGCAGTGGTGTCTAATCTTTTGGGTTCCCTGGGACACATTGGAAGAAGAAGAACTGTCTTGGGTCACACATAAAATATGCTAACATTAATGATAGCTGATAAGCTTTAAAAAGAATCACAGAAAAATCTCATTATGCTTTAAGAAAATTTACGAGTTTGTATTGGGCCACATTCAAAGCTGTCCTGAGCCACATGCAGCCCACAGGCTGTGAGTTGACCAAGCTTGGGTTAGAGGATTTTTTTTTTTAAGATTTCTGCTGAGGAAGTATAGAACTTACTGATATCCCCATGTCTCCTGCCCTCAGCTCCTTACGTCTATTTTCTCCTTTTCTATAAAGCCTCTCTGGCCCACTCCAATTAAAATTGCAACCTGTTCCTGTACTTATACTAAATCACCTTACTTTGTTCTCCATAGAAATGATCACCTTCTGACAAACTATATCATTTACCATTTATTGTGTTCATTTTGTATTCTTGCACTGCTAGAATACAGACTCTCCGTGGCTAGGATTTCTAGCTGTTTTATTCACATTGTATTCTACATGCTTAGAACAGTGCCTGGTGCGTGGTAAGCCCTCGATAAATATTCCTTGAGTGAATGGGCTGGCATTTAAGTGAAAGGAGAGATAATGCAGTGTAGTAATGAAGAGCTTGGGCTTTGAAGTGAAATGAACCTGAATTTGAATCCCAGCTTTGCTAGTTATCAACTGTGTGTCTTCAGAAAGTGATCTAACCTCTCTGAGCCTTAGCTATCTCATCTAAGGTTAAAGTCGTAGCACTAACCTTGAAAGTGTGCTGTAAAGATCAAAAGAGATAGAGGCACTATAGCATCATGGTCCTTTTTTTTTTTTTTTTTAATTTATTGTTAAATTTGATGAGATTACATTGGTTGGTAACAATTAGACAGTTTACAGATGTACAAGTCCACCTCACATCATTCATGCATCGTATTATGTGCCCATCACTCAGTATCAGTTCCCCTTCCATCACCTTATATCTAGTGCCCACTCCCACCTCCCCCCACAACTGTCCCCCCGCTCCTCCCCCCTATCCTGGTAACCACCAAACCATTGAGTG
>PVKE010008694.1:0-46828 GCA_004027555.1 Craseonycteris thonglongyai
CTTCTGTGGACGATCTAGATGCTGTCTTTCCACAAGGCGTCTGCTCAGTGACGTGCACGGACGCTGTGGGCCCTGAGCAAAGAGGTTCCCACCCAGAAGGGCTCCTGGTGGCTAACTGGGCTCCCGTTCAGACGCAGAGCGTAGCGGCTGTTTCTAAACAGGGGCCGCTCATGGAAGCTGCGCTTCAGGGAGAAGCCTGTGTGGAACGGCTACCTGCGCTGGGTTCCTGCCATCAGAACCAGCCCCTGTGAGTGAGCTCCTGGACCTGCACTTCATCCCCTAGGACCGGGACGGTCCCCATCCCGTTGGAGCTGTGTGGCTAGATGCTGACTGTCCTCTTCACCGACCAATCAGAGTGGTTCCCTTCTGATCAATTAGGACAGTGCTTTTTGTTTTTTGTTTTGTTAAAGATTCATTTTTCATTGTTTTCGACAGAGAAAGAGAGAGATACAGTCAGAGACAGAGAGAAGGGGGAGGGCCCAGAACAGTCTCCATAGTTGCACATCATTGGTTTTGCCACATGGTTTCATTCCACAGGTGGGCGCGGGGCTGCACAGGGCAGGAGCTGGGCCGGGGTCTCGCCCCGGTGAGAACTGAACTGGGGGCACTCCCCAGTTCAGCATATGGGTCCACACGGGCCAGGGCCGGGATTTGATCCCCGGTCCCCGGCGCTACAAAGTGAGCGCTTAACCCACTGAGCCATCCCGGCTTCCCCTGAATGATTATCTTGAATCCATTTCAGTGGTTGTCTTATGGCAAAGCCTGACCATGAACTCTACACCTTAGTCCCAAACAAAGGCTTCTTTCTTGTAATTGGGAACAGAAGACCCTTACACGCATCAATTTGGGAGAAAAGGAAGACTGGTGCCCCGATGTGTTCACTGACCAGTGGGTTCGTCCCGCCAGAACTGCCCCGTGATGGGGACAGACCCACGGCAACGGCTGTGCCATGAGGACACCCGACCTGGACCCACGTGCAGGACGCCGGGCACCTGCCACTGAAGGCGTCTCACTGCAGGTGTTCAAATCGGGATTGCTTCTCCCGCATTTGGGCCAATGTTCACTGTACAAGTGACACGCGAAGATGATCCCAGTCTGACCAGAATGTCCACCTGGATTTGGTGACAATGTCTGCAGGTGACATTCTTCAGCAGTGGCACTCACGGCCCTGCTGACACCTGGGCTGGGGACGCTGTGCTGGGGGTCGTCCTGTGCTCTGTAGCCCCCTGACCGCTACCCACCAGATGCCAGGAGCACCTCGCATCGCCGTGTGACAGCTAAAATGTCCTCATCACAGCGTCACACGTCCTCGGGGGGAGGGGGAGGACAAGGTCACACGCCCCCCACTCTCATTCCACGACCCTCCCGGGAAGCACTACCCTCGAGTATTAATTTCACCATTAAAGCAAGAATAAAGAATTTAGGGGAAAAATGAAGAAAAAACATTTTCAAAATTCTGCTGTGACAATTTTTACATAAATTATAGTTTTACAATATGAAGATTAATCTAAGATAATGAAGTAGTTTGACATTTTAAGAAGCAGAGCACTTGGCAGCTAGAAAACAAAGCTCAAGTCTGAAACCCCAAAACCACAAGTTCATGAACCTGAAGATGTCAAGAGTCCCTCGGTCAGGTGACCACGGTGTTTAGACGAAGCCCATGTTCAGAGGAACGAACAGGCTGCACCATCTAGAAACGGGTCCATGGCTAAACAGCAGTGAAGCCCCGGCCGTCTGCGGCCGTCTTAACTGCTAATCATGGGAGTGTTTCCCGTGCTTTATAACTTTTTATGGCCACCTGATTTTTGAATGTATTTTGTATTAGTCCTTTCTCTCCATTGTCAACTTCCTGGTCATCCACACGTTATTTGTTTTATACCACATTTATACTTTAATGTTATAAAACTAATGTTTCGGTATGATTACTTCTGCTAAATATCTGCAAAAAACATTGCCTTCAATCAAACTAAGTGATGGTTTTTACAAAAGATAAGAGCAGTAAGGACAAGTTCCCAACGTCTCCTCTGATTTCATTCTGTGGTCAGATGGCACCACCTGCACCTCAGGGGATGGGCCGGCTCCCGCTGAAACTCTAAAACCAGGTGTCCGCTGTGTCTGCCCATATGGATGACGTCTGTCACTCTGCTCTACCTCAGGATTATTTCTGGTCTCAATTTTGACCTTGGGTAGTGCTGTGACCTTGGACAATGCCATTTCACGCTGCTTCAGCTTCTTCAGTGATGAAATAAGTGGATGGAGGGAAGCCGGGGTGGCTCAGTGGGTTAAGCGCTCACTTTGCAGCCCCGGGGACCGAGGATTGAATCCCATCCCCGGCCCATGTGGACCCATACGCTGAACTGGGAAGTGCCCCCAGTTCGGTTCTCACCGGGGTGAGACCCCGGCCCAGTTCCTGCCCTGTGCAGCCCCGCGCCCACCTGTGGGATGAAACTATGTGGAAAAACCAATGATGTGCAACTATGGAGACTGTTCTGGGCCCTCCCCCTTCTCTCTGTCTCTGTATCTCTCACTCTCCCCCTCTCTCTCTGTCAGAAACAACAACAACAACAACAACAACATAAATAAATAAATAAAAGAAGTGGATGGAATGATCCTTAACCTCCTTTCTTGCTTAGGAATTCTGAGGCTCTTTAGGAAGAATACACACACGTGGATGCCAACTGTTTATTTCCCAAAAGCTCTCTCAAAGGATATTATCTGATGGCATAAGAGACATTCTTTAAATTAAAAACTTAGAAAAAATAAAAGTACGTATATATTTTCACAGACACATTAAGAAGGGTGTAAGTTAAACAAGTTAGTCACAATGCCTGTAAAGGTGCCTCCAGAGTGTGAAATCAGTACGCCACACGCAACAGAGACAGCTCACGGGTGTAATGTGCTTCATCATCCTAACACTTGAGGACGACGATGATGATAATGGCCCAACTACCCGCGTTCCTTCAGCTACAAAATGACAAACAGTTCTTGGTCACAGAGAAGGTGGCACATCAAGCATCACGTGCAGAAGGAAGACAGCATCGCTAAGAAGGAGAAAGAAGGAGGAGGAGGCCGCCTACAGAGCTGTCCACGCACAGCAAGTCCCGGATGGCTGTTCAGATGGACGCAGAGAAAAGCTTCTGCCTGTCCAACCGAGCCAAAGTCAAGAACGCACACGGAGCCCACAGGCCGCGTCCACGTGACTCACAGCGGCTTCCAGAAACAAGCAGCGCGTCTATTCCTTGCTCCTTTGCGTTCGTAAGGATACTTCCTAACACGGCACGTATGTTGAAAACATGTGTGACAAGACCTACCAGTGACAATGGCAAAACTGGAACAGCGTTTGGTTTTCCATGGTGGAAAGAAAACCTAGAAACGTCAGGAAGGAAGGCTGGGTTTCGGAGCTCCCTCACCACTTCTGATGCCCACAATTATCTAGACTGAAAATGTCCCCCGTCTATCAAGTGCCAATGCAGATGACACTCACAGGCGTCAGCTGTGGATTTCAAAGTCAGAGATTTGCTTCTCCATTGACGGGGTCACTCACCTCGTCGGGGACTCTCGTGATTGAAGAGAATGCCGTTCACAGCGAAGAGGTTATAGGCCTCCCGGAAGTTCACCACAATCCAGTAGGCGTAGAGCTTGGCTGCCCCTGTTGGGATCATTTTGAAAAAAACAGAGAAACAGCAGTGATTATTATGAAAGACGGTGCCTTATCACTTAAACAATAGCAATTTTTCACTCATATTAAGTAACAAGATTCAAAAACTACAATTTGTAATGTATCAAGATAGAAAATGACGAGTCCACAGCCAACGACAAAACTAAGGTTGTTTGCCAGTTAATAATGGGCAGAGAAATACTGTATTTCTCTGCGTCTAAGGCGCCTCTACTTTTCTAGCCCAACATTAACAAGATGACCCCCGGTTTTTGGTCTAACAATTGCAGACAAAAGCATCGTCTTATACACGGATAAACGTGGCAGTTAAGACTTTCTTACGCCTGTGGGACCCGTGGTTCTTGCTTCACGATCTAACTGATTTCAGCGCCAGTGTGTGCCACACGTCAAGTGGGCCGTCTTGGATCTTACTCCCTTTTTCTTAGTATGAAAGGATTAGAAAGTGAAAAGAATGGGCTCTGAATACGTTAGCAGCTTAGAAGTTCTATCACTGACGTGCCTCATGAACACTCTTTTCATAAATACGTAAGATGTAATAGACCTTCCGTCTTTTTTAAGGGTTTGAACTCAGGGAGATAAAAGAACATGAACCCTTATGGCTTCAGCACAATCTCACAACAGTTCAGAAAAAGGAATCACGTCGGGTCTGGTCTTCCTTTCACAGGGACCCTGTGAAGGAAGGGCCTGTGAGCGGATGACAAGCATCCCGGGGACAATGGCAGCACAGGCGTGGAGCTAACCACCGCCAAGGCACACTCCCCTTCCGTCTCTCTTCACGTGACTCTCACACGTGCGCCCCCGGCCGGGAGACAGACAGGCCGGCACAGCACGCCCGCCCTCCCGGCTCTCACCGTACGGGGACCGCGGGTAGAAGGGGGTGGTCTCCGTCTGAGGAATCTCCTGCACTTTCCCATACAGCTCGCTGGTGGAGGCCTGGTAGAATCTCACGGAGCTGATAAGGCCACAGGTCTTCACCGCATCCAGGAGCCGTAAGGTGCCCACGCCGTCCACGTCGGCGGTGTATTCAGCCAGGTCGAAAGAAATCTGGAGGCAGCGGGAGAAGAAGGCCGTGCGACATTAGGAACGGGCTGCAAAGATGCTGGTGGGGGGAGGAAGGCTTCTCACAAGTTCACACGCTTAGAAAGTTACGCCTGTGAGAAAACGCTGCTTCCCAATAGTGCACGGAGAACGTGGGCCGCACCTATTTCTAACTCCCCGTGGCTGGAAAGCACCGGAAGAAATGAGTATCTGTGGCAAAACGCGGGACTCCACAGCCACGCACGTCTAGGCTCACGCCCCCGGGGTTGCGTGCTCCTTACACGTGGAAGGAACCGGTCTCGGGGGCGAGGGCCCAGGAAATGCACATTTTCATCGAGTCCCTGTGGAAGTTTATGCACAGAGAAGGCTGAGAACACGGGCTTCAGAGCACAGTTGGTTTTAACAAGGATGCCTTTCCTTTCTCTTTTAAATTAAGATTCAAGAATGACTCTTCAGTAACTACAAGCAGGTAGTCGTTTCATTATGAAGCACAGTGAACACGGCAAGATGCTAATATACAGTACACTCTCCGTTAACCGGAACTCAAGAAACTGGCCCAAAATTGAGGACATAATACTTTACATACGAATTAAAATAAAGTCTCAGCATGTTATGCAGCTGCACGTCACGCAAAACCTGACTCCGCGTGATGATATTTGCTCGCTGTTCAAGAAAGCTGCACGGCACGTTTGCCAGGACAGCGTCGTCCGCTGCTGAAGATCCACACGTGTCCACACCCACTTCTCCCGTCCTAGCTCCACCCTCAGATCAGGACGAACCTGACACAAGGTCTCCCCAGGAAGCTACCCGACTGTCACAGTCCTACGTGTGCATATGAGAGCTTTTCTCTAAGTTACCTGAAGTTAAAAAAACTTATGTTAGTAAAGTTCACTGAGTTAAAAGTTTATTGACTGCCACTGAACTAAAATTGTACACTGCATTCACAAAGCTGATTTTCTAACAAAACTGTTACATCAAGTTAAGTTTGTCCTGATCTGTCTTTATGTGCTTATAATTACTGTAGTTCAATATTAATATCAAGGCAATACAGAGTTGATGGTACGGTGTAGTGTGGAACAAATATTTAGTTAGGCCTATTTTAAACAGTAACTCTTAAGCAACCAGAAACTACATTTATTTGGCATCTACCAATCCCATGGGTGCCCGTAAACTAAGAATCTACTGTAAATGGAAAGATATTCTGTGCTTATAGATGAAAAGAATCAGTACTGTTAAAACGTATGTTCTGCCCAAAGTCATATACAGATTCAATGCCTTGCCTGTCAAAATCCCAAAAGTATTTTTCACAGACTAGAAAAAATAATACTGGAATTTGCATGGAACCACAAAAAAAAAAAAAAAAAAAAATTCTAATAACCAAAACAATCTTTTTTTTAAGATTTATTTTTATTGTTTTTGACAGAGAGAGAGAGATACAGAGACAGAGAGAAGGGGGAGGGCCCAGAACAGTCTCCATAGTTGCACATCATTGGTTTTCCCACATAATTTCATTCCACAGGTGGGCGCGGGGCTGCACAGGGCAGGAACTGGGCCGGGGTCTCACTCCGGTGAGAACCGAACTGGGGGCACTTCCCAGTTCAGCACATGGGTCCACACAGGCCGGGGCCGGGATTCAATCCTCGGTCCCTGGGGCTGCAAAGTGAGCACTTAACCAACTGAGCCATCTGGGCCTCCCCGAACCAAAACAATCTTGAGAAAGACGAACAGAGCTGGAAGTACCATGTTCCCTAATTTCAAATTATCTGACAAAGCTGTAGTCATCAAAACAGCATGGTCCTGGCATGAAAACAGGCACATAAATCACTGGAACAGAGAGTCCAGAAGTAAATCCACACATAGAGGGCCAATTAATTTATGACAGAGGAGCCACACATACATCGTGGGGAAAGGACAGTCTCTTCAGTAACAGTGTTGGAAAACCTGGACAACCACCTGCCAAAGGGTGAAAATGGAGCCCTGGTGCTTTGTACACAACACATAAAAATGAACTCTGAGTGGAATAAAGACTTGAAGGCAAGCGCTGAAACCATGAAACTCCTCGAAGAATACAGAAGCTCCTTGATACTGGTCTTTGTGATGATTCTGGAATCGACTCCAAAAGCAAAAGCAACAAAAGCAAAAATAAGTGAGTAGGACTATATCAGATGTATTTGTTTTTTATTGCTTTTGACAGAGACAGAGAGAGACAGAGAGAAGGGGGAGGGCCCAGAGCCGTCTCCATAGTTGTGCGTCATCCGTTTTCCACATGGTTTCGTTCCACACAGGTGGGTGGGGGCCATGCAGGGCAGGAGCTGGGCTGGGGGCCTCCCGCATGGGAAGCTCACCCCAGTTCAGCATATGGGTCCACACGGGACGGGGCCGGGATTCGATCCTCGGTCCCCAGGGCTGCAAAACGAGTGCTTAACCCACTGAGCCGTCCCGGCTTCCCCAGGACTGTATCAAATAAAAAGCTCTGCATAGCAAATAAATAAATAAATAAATAGGCAACCTACTGAATGGGAGAAAATAATTGGAAATAATATACCTGATAAGGGACTCATATCCAAAACAGACACAGAACCCATACATCTCAATAACAGTAACAAACGATGGAATTTAAAAATGGTCAGACGATCTGAACGGGCATGTTTCCCCAGACAGATGGCCAACAGGTACATGAGATGATGCTCCATGTGATGAATCATCGGGGAGATGCGAATCCCAACCACAATGAGAGGCCACCTCACACCCGTGGGAATGGCCGTCGTCACGAGAGTAGAACTGAAAGGCGCTGATGAGGATGACGTGCACGGCTGGTGAGACTATAAATTGGTGCAGCCACTGTGGACAATGGACGGAGGTTCCTCAAAATTGCTTTTAAAACAGAGCTGCCGGGGAAGCCGGGATGGCTCAGTGGGTTAGGCGCTCACTTTGCAGCCCCGGGGACTGAGGATTGAATCCCGGCCCCGGCCCGTGTGGACCCATATGCTGAACTGGGGAGCTCCCCCAGTTCGGTTCTCACTGGGGTGAGACCCCGGCCCAGTTCCTGCCCTGTGCAGCCCCGTGCCCACCTGTGGAATGAAACTATGTGGAAAAACCAATGATGTGCAACTATGGAGACTGTTCTGGGCCCTCCCCCTTCTCTCTGTCTCTGACTGTACCTCTCTCTCTGTCTGTCAAAAGCAATAAATAAATCTTTAAAAAACAAACAAACAAACAACAACAAAAAAAAACAGAGTTGCCATATGACCCAGCAATTCTGTTTGTGGGTATTTACTAAGAAAAACAAGAAATATCAGTTCAAAAAGATATCTGCACCCCCGTGTTCACTGCAGCCTCATTTACAACAGTCAAGACATGGAGACAATGTAAGTGTCCAGCAATGGATGGAGGGATAACCACACACGGACATTATTCAGCCATAAAAAACAAAACCTCGCCATTATAACATCGATGGAACCTGAGGGTATTGTGCTAAGTAAACTAAATCAGAGGATGGAGACTATTGTATCATCTCTCTTATATGTGAACTCTTTAAAAAAAAGTGAAAGAAAAATAAAGAAAACCAACTAAGATTATAGACACAGACAACAGATTCATGGTTACAAGAGGCAGTGGGTGGAAGGTAGGAGAAGTCGGTGAACTGTCTTGTGTTTTAGTTTAAATCAATTGACTAAAAAGAAGGAAAGCCCCCAAATCCATACCATTAATAAGTAGTCATCAGCCGTTTTCGATTCCGGATGTGAGTAACCTAAAGCCTTTCTTGTTACAGCCTCAATTATTCTATAGTCTGAATCTGTCAATGGATTCCTGACCTCGTCATGACATCGAAACTCCCTAAGTACAGGGAGGCATTAACCTGACACGGAGCCGCACATCAAAACAAAACAGCGAATAATCAAATGAGCTCGAGATCTGTGGTACGATTTTTATAACTTTAATCTTCTGACGTATACAGAACGATCTCACATTCCCCACGCCGTCTGCTGGCAGAGGGGGACGACCTGGGAGGAATAAAGGGATTATGTAAATCGGGCATTTAATCGCGCGCCTTAAAATATAAAAACACGGGATTAAAGAAATTTGCTGAAGATCATCAGGCATGACGATCAGATGATGGTAATGTGGGGTGTTCCCTGTACAGACACAGTAAAGAAAAGTTTACTAAAGTTCAGCTGTGTATGAGTAAAACAGGCCCCAAACCCTACAGTCTCCATCGCGATTACAAAGCATTACGTTTACTTTATGACCGCTGTAATTGCCTTTGGAATGGCCGCTGCGGCACGCATGCATAAAACACCGACGCAGGAACACAGCACGCACTCTGCATGTAAATAGCTAATCATTCTTCAGTTAACAGACCATCTGAGCAAAAGTGACGAGACGTTGCTCGAAGCGGCTGAGTGAGTCTGGGAGGCCGGGACGTGGCCTCCGTCTGGACGCTGCAGATTCCGTCCCCCACACGGGGACAGGGGAGTGGGGTCCAGCTCCCCGGCAGGCGGAGGGAGTTGACGGAGCTCGAACCCCAGGACAGAGCTGGTCAAGCGTCTGATCAGGAGGGAAGAGCAGAGCCACGTGCTCTGTGGTGAACACAGGCCCCCAGAAGCTGAAGGCAGACGCTCACCCTCTCCTAAGCCAACGGAGCCTGAAGCAAAGCAACCGTCACAGGACACTGCCTGCGAACGGATCCGATCCACACGGAACAAATGGAGATGCTCGCAGGCGCAGCTCAGAGCTCCGGGGCCGGGCGCCGAGCTGCTGCGGGTGGGTGCTGCCGAAGGCACTAGGGGGCCCCTCTCGGGGCTCGGGGGGTGTGCAGCCTCCGTAATGGCTGCAGCGAAACACACACTGAAGGCCACTGTCGCTTGTCACACGTTTTTCAGAAAAGCGACAACCCTCTTCGGATGTCTTCCGGTTAGGCTGACAGGCCGAGGCGGGGCTGCCGTGAAGGTGCACTGGCGTCACGGGAAAGAAGTGGGCAGCGCTGTGAACTGTGTTCTGTCCTCCCTGCCGCCACTTCTCTGACTTTGTTTCCCATGCGTGGCGCGGTCACCTGACCGCCTGCAGGCTCCGCCACGCCGTTAGCCCTCGGCCAGCGCACAAGGCGTGCGGGCATGAAATACCGATCCATCGGGGCATGTCTCCACCGTCCGGTAAGCCTTTTCGGAGAACGCCCGGTGCCCCCGCTAGGAGACGGCGACTTAGGAGGGACTCGCTCGCCGTACCGCTGCTACCCGCAGAGGGGCAGATGCGGGGTTAAAGCAGCCTCTCCTGGCCCCGGGCTCGTGCAAATCGGGGGCTGCGGCGGCCGCAATGCACGTCTCACGTGCAAGTCCAAGGCCACTCCAACGCTGAGGACAGAATGGAGCCGTTTTTGAATTTTAAAATCCCCTAGAAATGTATTAGAATAGTAACTAATTTAAAAATTGAAGTTCTTAAGTCCCTGCAAATGGTAACAGATGTCACCCCGGGGGCCTCTGAGCTGTGGGCAAGGGGCCCTGACAGAGCGGCTCCCCCTCTGGGGCTGACCCGGCTTCCGTGCCGACTGACGCTTCCTGAACCCCCACTGGGCCTAGACGTGTGGGACCAGAAGGGGAGTTCTGGGCCTGAGAGCCCAGGAGCGACCGGAACGGGACCGCGGGGTGAAGCTGCCAAGGACGCAAAGACACGGCCCGACTTCAAGCACGTTTCAAAGGGGTTTCTGGTGTTTGGACTTAACGCTGCTCTTTGGAACATCATTAGAGAGAACGTTGGACATTAGACGCTGGAAACTGTCTATAAAATACGGCAACTGGAATGAAACTAATACAGCCTCACACAGTTTCAGTCCACAGGTTTAATAACTAGATCCGGGCGATTTGCAACGAGTGCACAGATAGTGCGTAAGTGAGTGAGAGCGTCCAGAGTCCTTAAGAAACACTTGCGGGCGCTTATAGACAAAGGCCTGCTCGGAGGACCAGCCGCGTCTGCACCGTGCGTCTGCTCAGGGCAGCGCTGTTCAGAGCCGGTTACGGTGAGTTTTAATAAGCCCTGCTCTGGAATTGCTCAAGTCCTGACTCAATGGGGCCGGGATTAATAGGGTGTCAAGTTCCCTGAGAGCACAGGGCCGTGTGCAAGATGTTACGTGTCACCAGGAGTCCAGGAGTTCAAGCGTATGGTCCACCCCGGAGGCAAGAAAGGTCCAGGTGGTCCGTCTGCCAGGGCCACCGACCCCGCAGAGAACAGCCGCCCGCCCCCCAACAGGGATCTCCGCTCTCAAGACGAAGAGGTGCGATGCATGTGCGTAGCCGGGCAGGGCAGGGGTGGGCGCTGACGTCCTGGCAATGCTGACACCTGCAGTGAACCGACTATCAGTCAGACATTCGGGGCGACTCAGGACAAGCCTCGGTCCCGGGCCCCTCACGTGCCTCCTTGGGGCTCGTCCTGGTGGGAGTGTAAGCACGGGTCTTCCCTGCCCCACACCTCTGTGCACCGGCTCGTGCAGAAGCCTGCAGGTGCTGACAGCAGACCTCCGTGCACGGCGACCCGGCCCCGCGAGACCAGCCTGCTCCTCCCGTGGTTTCTGAACCGCAACGCCCGCCTCTCTCATCACCCGCAACAGGCGCTCCCCTGAACACCTGCTGTCCCCGCGTGCCATCGTTTCGCCCCGTAGACCTCACTCTATCAGACCGATTTCTTCACCCCCGAACACGCCAACCACCTCCAGATCCTCGCCGCGAACCCAGCACCTTCGGAGGCCCCGCGGGCACGGCCAGAGGGCACGGGAACAGCGCCGCTGACCCTCTGCCACCATCCACTCAGCGGCACCGAGGGAAACACAGGCATCACCCAATCCCCGGGCGTCAGGGCCGAGGGGGCAGAACTGGGTTCTGAGTCTCTGCTCACAGCCTCACGTTTTGTAGCCACCGACACAAAACAGAACCTGCATTTATTAGTAAGCGAACCTAACGCGAACATGTTCACATCTTTATCCTGTTTTATGCATGTGCGTTCGCTGCACTAACTGAAAACACACTTCTCAACCTCGTTCTGCTGTCCGCCAATCAATCTGCCGCGCCTTTTCCATTCTGTAACCCAAAGTCAGCGAGGCCTTTCACCTGCCCCCCAATAAATCAGTCATCACAAATGACATCACTCCAACCTTTAAATTACGTTACATGCACCCAAAGTGCACAGAGCTCTCAGGCACGGCATTCAAAGCCGCTAGCGGGGTCCCCACCCGGTCCCCAGCCCGGTCCCCCACCCGGTCCCCCGCCCGGTCCCGGGCTTGCAGCGGATGCAGCCGAGCGCTGAGCCACGTGCGTCGCTGGTCGTTTCATGGAGGAGGGAACGTCAGCATTCTGTGACAGAATTTCCTGTCCTGTCGAGCATCCCAGGGCGAAGAAGTGCAGAGATAGAAGCAGGCCTCACACAGAGCCCTCTGTGCTCTTGAAAACAGAACAGAAAACTGCACGTTGCTGTAGAGACGCCGAGGCTGACGGGAGCGCATCTTGATGGGGTGAAGTCGCTGCAAAGTGCCCCCCTCGGTAGCTTCCGGGCACGAAAGGCAGTGGGAAGGGTCTCAGGTTCACTGGGGGGGAACGATTACCGCAGAAGCCACACCCTCAAGAGGCAGATCAGTCCGTGCTGCTGTCTGTCTGTCTGTCTGTTGTTCGGGTGGAGGATACAAAGTGTGCTCGTCACCAAGGGAACCGCAGCCCGAAAACCCTCGTGCTGGTACAACGAGCCAGGAGCTGTCCCCGGGTTCGTCCCCGGCTCAGCCTGTGTCCTCCGCATACGTCACCCGCTGCTCACCAGGCCTCGCGTGAAGTGCCCCCTCTCACTGCATCCCCTGTTCTCCCACAGCCTCCGGATGTGCAGGAGGCGGCCCGGTTCTCTGCGTCCGTACTGTGGACGCACGTTCACCGGCTTCCTCATGAAACGGCCTCACTGTTTCGTTTCTTGGCATCTGAGGTTTAATGCCGTCTGCACTGCTGAAGGCGCAGATCTCTTCTGAGTCAAACGGTGACACCGTGAAGCGCTGCGGCTGCTGTTGTGGGGAGATGCTCGGGTAACGCCCGGACCATCAGCCACGCCGTTCACACCGCTGGGCCCGGGGTTGTCCCCATTTCGCGGCTATTTGGTGACACAAATCGTTTCAGGTTCATCTGTACATTAAATTCAAAACTTAAGTGCTTACTACAAGGTAGTATAAAGAAAACACTATGAACTCATTTTACCATTTTAAGTTCAGAATATTAAAAAAATTATAATTTGTACTCCATTAATTTACACAATACTTTTTCAAAAATGTAAGTCTGTAATTCACGCTCTCCTTACACCTAAAATGCTTTAGAAACAGAACATCACACCTCGATGAGAAGCCCTGTCACCGTTTCTCACCATTTGAGTGAGACACTGCCTATCGGGCTTCGTAAGGCAGAGACGTGTCCTTGGGACCAAATTTCAGTAGAAAACTATTTTCAACATCATTTTCACTGAATACAAATATTCTTACTGAGGCTGCTCCTGACAGTTACTCTTGACCTAAAAGTACAGCTCGATTTATAACTACTGAAGCCAGTATTCCTCACACTTAACTTGTGATACATTTTTTCTCTCTGACTGTGCAGCTAACACGCTTCGGCGTGTGCCCTGGAACACGCTGATCACGTCAACTCACGCCTGCTAGAACGGCCGTCACCAACAGACAGGTGCGCACAAGCGTTGGCGAGAACGTGGGGAGAAGGGCGCCCTCGTGCGCTGGCGCTCGGCGGGCGAACGGGTGCAGCCTCCGTGCACAACAGTGTGGAGGCTCCTCAGAAGCGTAAGAACACAGCTACCACGTGACCCAGACACCCCGCTTCTGGGTATTTACCCAAAGGAAATAAAACCGCGTCTCAAACACATGGCTGCACCCCATGTTCATCATTATTCAGGATGGCCAAGATACGGAAACAGCCGAGGTATCTGTCAGCAGATGAAAGGATAAAGCAGAGTTGGGTACACACACGCACACTCTCACACACACATGCAGTCACATGCCTGCGCACACCCTCACATGTATGTGCGTGCACACGCACAACTGTACAAGCACACGTGTGCACGCTCACACAGGCACAACCACACACGTGTACACACAATAACACAGGTGTGCGCACACACAAGGAAACATTACTTGGCCATGAAAAGGAAAAGAAGTCTTGCCATTTGTGTTACGTGACGTAAGTGAGACAGAGAAAGACAAATACCGCACGGCGTCACCTGACATTTGGAATCTAAATTAAAGTCAAACTCTTGGAAACGGAGTAAAACTGAGGCTGGAGGGTGAGGGAAAAAGGAAGATGTTGGTAAAAGGGCATCAACTGTCAGCTATGGACCAAGTGAGGTCAGAGGATTTAATCTACAACATGGTGATTCGCGTTGGTGACACTGTATCGTGTACATAAAGTTTGTTAGGAGAAAACGGAAATATGCTAAATGTTGTCGCCACCATCACAAAAGCCAACACCCACAGCAGAGCCGCCCCCGTCGGTCCCGGGGTCTCTGCATCCGCGTCTGTCGCTTGGATCACAGACATCTCGGTGGGTTTGTAGGAGCAGCTCACGCGGGTTGGACTTGCATTCCCTGAAGGGCAACGATGTGTCCACGACTCGCCGGCTACACCTTGTACCAGTGGTTTCTGCAGCTTGATCGCGTCTCCTGAATCTTCCCCGAACTCTTTTATTAGCTCCTGTAGTTTTCATTATATTCCTTAGGGTTATCTGTATACAGTATAAGGCGTCACCTGGTAAAACAGCTAGTTTTACTTCTTCCCTCCCAATCCTTCATTTGTTTTCTTTGCCTAATGACTGTGACTTGAGCCTCTGCCCGTTGCCTAGAAGGGGGCGAGCCCATAACAACGTCCTTCTCTTACCGGGAGGGCGGGTCCTCCCTTGTTAAGTATAATGTTAGCGGTGGGTTTGTCCTAAATGTCCTTTTTCAGACTAAATTCTCTTCTCTTCCTAATTTGTTATCATCATGAAAAAATAAAAGTGTTGGATTTTTTTCAAATGTCAAACTTTCGGTTTGTCTTTTGAGAAGATTATGTGGTTTTTGTCCTCCATTCTATCGACATGCTGTATAATGTTAATGAAATGTTGTACGTTAAGCCAACTTTGCATTCCTGTGCTAAACCCGCCGGGTCGTGGTGTGTAACCCTCCTCACAGTCGCTGGGTTTAGTCTAACTGTTTTGTTCAGGATTTTTGCATCTACACAAGAGGGATACTGACATGCTTTTCTTGTGATGTTTTTATCTGGTTTTTGGCGTTTTAAATGACAAGTTTCATCTAAATCTTAAACTGACAAAATTGTCTGGGAGTTTATCTGACTTACGCTGTACACACTCGTGATATTTATTCCAAGAAAATGATATTTTTTGAGAAGTTATCCTTGGGAATAATTTAAGTATACATAAAAGTGATTTGTCAGGTGTTATAGGCATTATTTATACATGTCAACACTCAATACATATAATTTAGGTGCAAATACTATACATATGCAAACATATTTATCTATCAATTACCAGAGATAAAATAAGGAATACTAAACAGCAAGATTTAGAAACTAAAATAATATAAAAACTGTCTTAATTTTAAATACTTTCTCAGTTCTACTATTGAAATGGGGCAGGCAGAATGCTTCCAAATTTTTCTTTTACTTTATTTTTAGGGAAGCAGAGTTTTAGCTATCTTGGTAAAAAATAAAATCAAATCACTGTATTACATTTCGCGATGTTTTAATAATCACGAGAAAATGATACAATACATTCAGATGTGCATATTATTTAAAAATCAAAATCTTCAGAGATCCCCTTCATGGTAAAAATAAAACAGAAATTTCGTGGGGAGGAGGAAGTCGTTAACAATTAATGTAAGTGAAAAAGAGCGGCTCTTTTAATAGCTACAATACACGCCTAAAGAGAAAACTGGCCAAATTAGGATAATAACAGGATTATCTGACCATAACACATGTTCTGGCACAGGAAGAAATTCTGCTTTAACCCTACATAGATCTATTTGTTTTGCTTAAATCGCAGATGGAATGTCACCTTCAAAAATGTAAAGCCTGGGACTGAATATGTGTTTATCTACTAAGCGTTTATCTGGGAAAACTAAACAAACGTGAACATGCAAGGTTTTGAAAACACCGCTTTCCTGAGAGGCCCCAGCACCGCTTTCATGAGGGGCCGGGAGGAGCCCCGCGTCCTGCCCGGGAGGAGCCCCGCATCCTGCCCCGGGGGACCCGCGTCCTGCCCCGGGGGACCCGCGTCATCCTGCCCGGGAGGAGCCCCGCATCCTGCCCCAGGAGCCCCGTGTCCTGCCCGGGCCAGAGGGAGGACTCGGGGCTCCCGACGGGCAGGCGGCTGCTGTGCAGGACCCTGTTCCATGAATCATTTGCTTTTAAGGATTTGAAAGGGGCCGTTGGCGCAGCAGCAGCCCAGCCGTGTCCATGAACTACCAGCCTCTCCAAGGAGCCGACCGAACCCTCTTCAGCCCCGAAACCTAAAATCTAGGGACCTGGTGACCAAGGGCGGGCGCCTGGCTAACAGCTACAGTCACAACAGTCGTGATCCACAGCTGGGGTGCTCGTTCTAGAGTCTGTGAAACCATTAAAACATTAAATTCACAGACTAAGGTGCCTTTTTCCTATCAGCCCAGAGACATAAAATGAGCATTTAAAGGCTGATCCAAACACTTAAGGATTCAAGCTCTAGACACAGCAAATAGATTAAAGACAGAGGGAGAGGAGCCAAAGCGCCCACCGTCAGTGACCCAGGCCGGGCGCTCCTAACAGCCAGTCCCCGGAGATGATCGCCCTGGACTTGTGCAGGGGGCGTGGGCACATTGGCCACGGGGACGCCACGGGGACGCCACAGGGATGATGCGAGGACGCTCTGGGGACGCTGCGAGGAGGCTGTGAGGACGATCTGGGGACAAGGACGCTGTGAGGACGCTCTGGGGAGAAGGACTCGGGAAGGATGCCCTGGGGACAAGGACACTCTGGGGACAAGGACACTCTGGGGACGCCCCGGCAACACGGGAAGCCCTGCGTCGCTCCACAGCGTCGCTCCGGAGCCCCAGGACCCCGGCCGCCGCGTTCAGATGCGGATCCGGGAAACTCGTGTCCTCCGGGCTCCCGCGCCGTCTCCTTCTCAGCAGCATCAGCGGTGGCCCCGCAGCCACCCCGGCGAAGGGCCGGGAAGCTGCACGCGAGGCTGAGGGGACACTTCCCAGCAAAGCGCGGCCCCTCGGAGGGGCGTGGAGGGGCGGGCAGCTCGGGCTGCGGGGCCGCGGCTTCAGGGCTTCCTGGGGGTGGGCCCGGCGGGGGATGAAGGGACAGAAGGCGCGTGGAGCCCCGGGCAGAGCAGGGACGTCGGCAGGACACGGAACGGAACGAGCAGCTGCCACCCAGCAGGGCTCGCGCTCCGGCAGCCCCGGGGTCGCCCCTGTGGCATTTGGGTCGGGTGTTCTTTCGTCTGTTTTGAGACTCGTAAGGATACGAAACGCATGGTGTGGCCATTCGTCATATAAGGGAACGCAGAGCTTCCTGCCATCGTTTTTAGAATCTGAATTTTAAAAGGAGGGGGTCGCAAATGAGATCCCTTGTGGAATCTGCTAGCAATTACGCAGATTGCAACGCGAAAATCACAGCCACATTTAACGCGCAGTTAACCGGCGCCCGAGGGGCCGGGCAGACGCCGGACCAGCGTCAGCGGACTCTCCGTTAACCGGCAAACCGCCAGCCGGCGGCTAGAGTTCTTGTCCACGGAGTCCGTGGAATAGCGCGGAGCTGCTCGGCTGCACACGGTGTCGCGTGGCCACCGTGGGTGTGGACACAGGACCCGTGGGACTGAAACACGTACCGTTGAACATCACCGTGTGCTGGGCCATCCATGAGAAAAGCACACCCCGAGCGAAGACTTTATCCGTCAGTAATTTGCCAACCAGTCCCTGCAAAGCTCTGAGGCAAATGATTTCGAAACTTTAGAACAAACACAGCACGAAACTCCCCCAAACTCTAAGCAGCTTCCCTTCTGAGGAGCAGGAACTACTGTGGGCGCTTGTCTTCTAGCAACTGTGTGTTCTTAACACATGACGGAGGGGTTTCTTTTTAATTCTCTATAACTGACGTCTATCCTGAACCACACAGCACGCGCTGAGCAGCCGCGTCGGGCGACAAGGATGCGCGTCCGAGAACCCGGGTCGGTGGTTGTCAAATTCCATTCCCCGAGGTGTTTCAGGCATTTTTCAAACAGCCGACTTGCATTTCATTTTAAATACTGAACGCTGTACTCAAACTCACACATAACTGACAGTCACATTTAAACGGGCAGCTACCGAAGCGTGTGGTCCCGTTAAAGTCTCTGCAGAACCATGCCTCTCGGGTCACCTTTGCAAACAGGTAAACCTCGTGTAAGTGTCATGAGAGAGGATGGGCACAAGGCACGGACTGTGTCCCTTCCTCCTGAGAACCACCTGACTGTCGTGTGCTGTAGTTTTCAGGACTCCGCACGTAAGCACTTGGTGGGAAACGGGGAAGCCCGTGGGGCGTGGCAGAAGCAAGGGGCCCCTCGCAGCGCAGACCCCAATGGGCCTGAGTGCTCGGGGCGAAGCTGCTGCCCAGCAGCCTCGGCCGCCAGGAGAGACCATCCGATGAGGGACTCGCTGAACCGTCAGAGACAAAAGGAGGAGGTCCAGCCCCAAAGGCAGGAAGGATGGGGCTGAAGGCGTGACAGACAGAAGCCCCACATGCTCAGTAGAATCGTAAGTGTGAATGAGCAGGTGGAAGAGTAAACAAAACTACTCAAAAACGAGCCAAAGCATCGTTCAAGAGCACAGGCGTTTTCAGACAATGGCCGAGAGTTTGTCATTCACAGACCTTCAGGGAAACCCGCACAACTTCAGGGAGAAGAAGATTAAACTCAGAAGGCTGGGGCAGGAGGGAAGAAGGGAGTAAGAAACAGCAAGTGTGAGCTGTGGCTACGTCTACACAAGCACAAGCTGCACTTAGAAACAATAATGCCGGAGACTCACGTGAAGGACACGCAGACAGGGCAGCATTACTTTCCTGGACAACACACTGGACCACGACAGGGAGCGGATCAGAGTCAAAAGTGTCCGCGTACAGAGCAGAAGACCAGGAACTAGGCTTACGCTTCCCGGGAACGAAGTGTGTGTGCCTTGAAATTAAGGATAATAGCAAAAGAACACAAATGGAAATGATAACTTCTGAACCAGTAGTTAAGGAAAAAGAAATAAAGAGTAACCTAAGGCAAGAAAGAAGAAAAAAGAGAACCAAAGAAGGAATAAAACACATTAAACAGAAATCAGCACCTGTATCAGTATTCACGGTAAATGGATTAAATTCTCTATAAGAGTGATAATAAAATTGAACTTAGAAAAGAAATTCCTAATTATTTTTATAAATTTGTGCTCAAAGGAAACACTGAATGGCTGAAAACATAAGGACTAGAAAAAGACACCTCAGAGAGCCTCCCACAGAGAAAGAAAGTCGATTCCGTGACACCAGTAATCGTTTTTTCTTGCCATCAAGAGTAACGAGGTGCACACATGCTGGTAACACCACCCGCCAAAAAGATGTGATCATCACAAACGAGGAGAAACAGACAAATCCACGACCGTGAGAGAGTTTGATATAATACTTGGTGTAACTATAACCTTCAACGCAGTCACTTAGGAAAAGAGACAAATGAGTTTAACAAGTCAATGGAAGAAGAAACCACAGAAGTACCCCGAGAAAGCAGAAGATACTAAAATTGATTTTTTCATTTTGATTTTGTAAAGAAATCTCATTTGTTTCCATGGGTATTCCCGTGTCGCTAAACTCACAAGTTAGACCTGAAATAAAAAAGATACTGGAAGAATTCAAAACCTTCAACTAGTAGCTCTGGAGCTCTGATGAGTGAAGTGTGCGTGTGTGTGTAGGAGCATAGAGCCGCCTGAAAATATTTAGGACTCTTAAAATGCATATATGCACCACCACACACACACACACACACACACACACACGAGCATTTCTTTTTGTACTTAAAATATTTTCAAGTGTTTACTTATCTTTAAGACACACACTGTTATTAGCCAAGTAAACGCAACCAGCGCTCCGCATGCGAGACGGCTGAGCCGCTGTCAGGAAAGCACACTCGACCTCGTGCCCTGACCTCTGAACCCGCAGCTGAACGAGTGAGAGCACTCCGGGTGACTAACGACGCCCTCCACGCGGACAGCGGCCGGGTCAGGATGTTCTCTGGCGACGGGAAAACACGTCTCAAGCTGCCGTCAGTATTTGGAAAATGCAAAATGGAAACGTGGGCAAGTTGGTTCCGAATTCTCACAGAGCCCCACGGGCCGCCCTGCTCGCTGCCGGCTCTGGGGACTAGGACTTCGGCAGCCGGCCCTCGAATGGCCCGTCTCCCTCACCCCAGGAGGTCAGCTACCTGAAGGAAGAATTTCTTTTAACGGCTATGTGGTCCTTGGAGATGTTTCCACATAAAATGACGTTTAAAATAAATGTTAAAGTGCCCGGCTAGCTCAGTCGGTAGAGCATGAGACTCTTAAAATAAATGTTAAAATTGTGCTGCGTGTTTTGCTCAAGTTTTGCTTCTTTTTTAAAGGGAAGACGTGGAGTCCTCACAGCAGTCACTTTACGTTCCGTCAGCATGGCTTCGGTGCCGAATACAAAGCTGGTCCTGGTCCCCCGGCCCCCGGCCCCCGGCCCCCTCACCACGGGGGGGGGGGGGTCTCTACCTGAAGCTCCAGCTGCCTATCAGCCAAGTCTGAGGAGCTTGGTATACGAGGGGCGTCACACCTGCACTAGTTCGCTGAGTGTCATGGAAGAGCTTTGTGCTAATTCTGAGATATAATCAAGAAACAGGGCATGGGGAGGCTGGGAGAGCTCGGCGGGTTGAGCGCTTGCCTCACAACCGTGAAGTCCTGGGATCGAATCCCGGCCTCGGCTTGTGCGAATCCATGTGCTGAACGGAGGTGCCGCTGGTGACCAGCAGGACGGCCCCCAGTGAAGGTTCTCGCCCCCCGGGCAGGAGGCCCCGGTTCAGTTCCCACCCCACACGGACCCACATCCACCCGTGTGGGGTGACACCCCAGCGAGTGATGGACAACTACACAGACGGCTCTGGCCCCTCCCACCTCACTGTCTTGCCTTCTCTCAAAACAATAAAAGAAATCTTGAAGAAAAAAAAAAAAAGAGGAAATGAGTCCATAAATGTTTCTAATGAAGCACACGGACCATAAAAGACATAAGGCCCTAACGAGGTCAGAAAAGGCAAATCAAAACACACAGCCCCCCAGGAACTACGGGGCACA
Organism: Craseonycteris thonglongyai; assembly: GCA_004027555.1. Taxonomy (NCBI): domain Eukaryota; kingdom Metazoa; phylum Chordata; class Mammalia; order Chiroptera; family Craseonycteridae; genus Craseonycteris; species Craseonycteris thonglongyai. Next base: position 21,077 of record PVKE010008694.1, read on the forward strand.
CATTAGCATGAGCCACGCGACCACGGGGGAGCGGGTCCCGAGTCCCGCACGAGACGGGTGCCGGTCCTGGCTGCTCTGTGAGGCCGGGTCCGTGGGCCGAGCGCAGGGCACGGGAGGGGTGAGTGGGGGCGGCGGGCACAGGATGTCCTGTGTGTCCCCTTGGACCCCTACTCAGGTCAGCACGGAGCCCAGGAGACTTCCGTGCAGTGGGGCCGCTTGCACTTGTAGGTGCTGTGCAGACGCGGGACGGCTCCGCTCAGGGCAAGCCCGCCCGGCAGGGGCGTTAGGTTCTGCGGGAAGAGCTGGAAGGGTCGGCGCGACGAGGGCCCCGGGCAGCTGAGGACGAAGCGAACTCAGAATTCACTGAGGTCTGAATGGCAAGTGGACGCGAGCTCTTCCCGACCCCAGCGGAAGGCGGTGGGGACTGGGCGAGAAGGCACACGGCTGTCACCGTACGGGCCACAGACCCGCGCGTCACGGAGGTTATGGAGGTTCTTTTCTGACGACGGGAAGTGACAAGTGAACGCAAAGTGAAAACCTCGCCTGCACCATCGCATCGGCTCCCGACACGGATACCACCCATCACCCTACGGCCGGGGCCTTGTCCTCTACACTCAGCCTCAAAAAAATTCACCTGTCTATACTTCTTTGAACCAGAATTAAAAAATAAGACTTTTAATATTTAAGGAAAAGCAAAGAGTTCCTATCAAAACTGAAAAAAGAAAAAAGCTCTCACTGATAGCTGGTCAAGAGGGCCCAGCTGAAGAGGTGGGAGTGGCCGCAGCCTCGCCTTGGTTTCCTCTCACAAGCATCTTTCAGCGCAGAGAGAATCCGCCCGAGCGGCATCTCCCGCTCGGGGTCCGGCGAGCTCGGCTGCAGTCGGCATGCGACGTGGACACAAGGCCCCTCACACGCGGGGAGAAGCGCCGGCAAGAGGGACCGTCGACGTCGCATATGCGTCCGGCTCTCCGTGGGGAGAAGGTGCGCACATTTTAAATCCTAAACCATCTGCCCTCTGCAGCGACCTCACCACCGAAGCCAAGGGGACAGGACTTTCGTTCAGGCCTGAAATGGGACAGAAAACAAAGCCACTTCCGGGTGCCGTGACCCCAAGCAGCCCTGGGGCGGCCTGAACAATGGTGCTCCCGGCTCAGGACCCAAGGTCGTCGGGAGGGATGTGCGGCCGGGGCTGGGAGGCCGGGCCGGGCCCTGCAGGAAGGGTGCCCCGCGCTCCGTGCGGAAGCGGGAGCAGGATGCACGCGCCGCTCTGGGAACCCCGCGGGCCGCCGTGTGGCCCGGTCTCCACCGGCTCCGCCGCACACAGGGCCGGGCCGCGTGTCCCCATGTCCCCGCGGCCCCCGCGACGTCCATGCGGAGCAGTGGCGGGGAAAGGCCCGCGAGGCTCCTCCAGGCGGGAGCCGTAATTACTGCTGTGGGGCGGCCGCCAGGATCTGAGCCAATAACGTTTGGACGAGGAGACGCGTTAGGAGTTTATGAGGATAATTACACAAGACAGATGGCCTGGCCCGGAGGCTTAGTGTTTTGTTTTGTTTTTTAACCAAAGGAAGGAAGGCAGGGAGTTCTTGAACCTGCTTTACCGTGAGTTTAAAAGGACGGACGGTAAACGTCTGAGGCTGTACAGAAAGCCTTCTGCTCCGGTCTGCTCTCCCTGAAGACACAGAATCACGCCAGTCGATACCCTAACACATCACACGGACTCTCGGCCCTCCCCTCTCAGCGTCTGTCTTCCTCCGGCTCTGTCCCCGCACCCTCCCCCACCAGCTACTTCTCAGCTACAATAAAAGGAGGAACAGCCCTGGCTTCATCGCTGAGCTGACGACCGTGGGATGTGTCAGCTCTTCCTGCCTCTGACACCCTCACATTCCTTCTCACCGTCTGCCGATAGCCCTCGGGCTTTAGCTGTCTCGTGGCGCCTCTGCTAAGAGGTGTGCAGACGCAGGTAAGGTCCCCGCCTGCCAGCGCCCGCCAGGCGGTCTGCGGGGCGCCGGTGGTCTCCAGCGCTGCCTCGCGATGGAGACCGGGTCGCAGCGGCAGCTCCCACCCAGCCCAGCCTCTCCGCACAGCGGACGTGGCGAACATCAGAAAAGCGGGAAATGCGCGGTCGGGCATCACTTCCGCCAGGCGGGATGAAGGGCGTTGGGGCGGGACCCGGGGCCGGCCCCCGGCGGGGTCACACCGCGGCCGGCGTGCGCCTGGGCCCGTGTTACAAGCTCGTGGGCAGTGAAGTTAGCTGCGAACTGAACATCACGATGTTTCACAGACGTATTTCAAAGGAGCCGCGTTAGTGTAAGGCTGAGCCAAGCTCTGTCGGGTTCTGTTGCATCCGGGTGTGGAAGAGGCAGCGTGACTCACTGCTTTCCTGGGTCAGGTCCCGTCAGGATCTCAAGCGGGTCCCTGTTAAATGTCTCATATAAAACCTACGGCACATGTGTCTCACTGTGGGATTCTCCCAGGAGACCACGGGCCCCATGAGGACAGTGCAGGCAGGTGGGCAGCGCAGATGGCGGCGAGTGGGGGCCCACGCGGGGTCACCGCACGCCCACTCGGCACCCGGACAGGAGCCCCCCTCGCCGTGGGCCTCCGCCCACCTGCTCCTCTGCGGGTCCGTCCCTCCATCTGGGCCTGTTTAACAAGCGACTTCAAATGGAGTGTGAACAACAACAGACACACCCACGCTTTCTTCACGCCTGCGCGGCGATGGCAGTCACACCTGTGTCGCATCTGTGAACTTGGGAAGCTGAGGCCACCGTGACGGAGACCCCTCCATGCCTGTGCCGGCAGCTATTAGAACGCAGCCGGCCTCCCACCTCCTACGTCCCGGTGTCACATTGGCCACACAGCCCTGAACTGCGTGAAAGCTAAAACCTGCCAGTCCCGTCAACAGCACCCTCACCAAGTTCTTCAGACGACAGACGACACCGCAGGGAAGAGCAAGGGGGCTCACGCCGCCCGCCCCTGGGCGACCTCATGCCGCGGCCGCTGTGGCACGGAACCGCGATTTAATAATATCCTCAGCCCGCGAGAATCAGCTGGCCCCTGACCTCCCCTGTAAAGTCCATGAATCGGGGCGACTTTGCTAAGTGGCGAAATAAAGCGCTTTTAAGGAGGATTTGTGCGTGAAGTTTCAGGTAACAAGGCGATGAGTTGGGGTTTGGCTGCACAGAGACCTGAATACATCGGTAGCACGGATTACGGAGCGGACGTCCCGGGACGACGGCCTCCGCTGCTCAGTATGTCTGCCGAGGGGAACAAACCCATTCCGGTGCCGCATGCCGAGCGTCGGGCCGGTCGGCTGCTGGGCCCAGAAGCGCGAGCTCCGTCCCCGGGGGCCCCGGGACGTCTGGCCGCGGCGTTATCTGTCTGAGCCAGGTATGCGGACATCCTGGCATTCCCAGCTCGGCGTCTGCCTGTTCCAAACCAGCAGGGCTCCGGGCACCGCGCCAAGAGAGTTTAAAACAATACAATCGCAACGCTGATGGATGATGATTCGTTTCCTATAAATGTCAGCAAGTAAATATAGGATATACGGAGGGTAAGCTGTTAACCTCATGAAGAGTATTTTCTAGGAAAAAATAAACCACACACACAAAAAAGGTAAAAGGCAAAAACTGTGCTTTATGGAAAGATCTCAGAGCCTTCGACACGTGGAAATACCCTGTGCTGCCGGGCCCCCCGTTAATACCTCCCCAGGTCGCTTCACGGCATCTGGAGCCGTAAAACATGCACTTTCAGGAGCGAGGTTTACAGTGAGTGCTCGCTGGACGCCTGCCTTTCTACTTCCGGTCCACCTGCAGTGGTTTTCTGGAGGCAGAGAGACGCGGAGGTAAAAGCACACGCTCTCGAGATAAAATCCAGCCTCAGCAGCGTGCACCACGTTCCTCCTGCAAAGGGCGTGTCCCCACCCACAGCGCAGGGGGCTGCGTCCAGCAGCCGGCTCCGAGCTCGGCCGCCTTGTGGGCGACGCTTTGGGTAACGCGAGCAGGAGCCGGCTGCCACCCCACCCGCGGACCCGTCAGAAATCTGTGCTGAGCGGCCGGAGCAGCCGCCTCAGACCCACGTCCCGCACCCACAAGCCAGGCTCTCACCCTGGGCCCGGGAGGGAGGCTCTGACTGCACCCACGGCCACGGGGAGTCGGAGGGCAAGTGGGCTGAGGGGGGTCCTGAAGTGGAACGTGTGTGACCACCTCACTGTCCTACGACAGCTTCCAGAGAGTTCCGCAGATGGAGCCGTGCGGGCCAGTGCCCAGACTCCAGCAGACAACCAGCCGTGCTGGGGTGCGGGGTCGCTGCTCCCTCCTGGTTATGAGCCCGAAGGCCCGGCTTCAGGCCTCCCCACCGGCTGTGGGTTATTTCTAAAGCCGCCTGACACGAAGACGAAACCACGGTGCACGAGCGAGCGGGAGCCGGGGGGTGCGGGGAGCCGCCCCGAGCAGCACCAGCGCCCGGCATCCCGGCATCCCGGCACGGGCGCTGCGGCATCCCGGCATCCCGGCACGGGCGCTGCGGCATCCCGGCATCCCGGCACGGGCGCTGCGGCATCCCGGCACAGGCGCTGCGGCATCCCGGCACGGGCGCTGTGGTATCCTGGCATCCCGGCACAGGCGCTGCGGCGTGTACCTGCCGTGCAGCCAGGCTTCCAGACGCAGCCTGGAACCTGCAGTGCAGGGTGGGGGTGGCGCCTGGCTCTCCACAGGGCCTTATAAATCACAGCTCCCGCCGGGGCTCAGACACTTCCCGCCCCCACCCGGGACACAATGGCGGGTTTGTCCCACTCTCTCCACCGCCCGGCTCGGGCGCACATGCTGAAAAGCAGCTGTTTGCTGACAGACGGCGAGCTGGGAAGCCGGGCTAAGTGGCCTGGCTCACCCACATCCCTTCCGCACCGATAAAGTGCTCTGATAAGCGCTGCCCTGGCAGGGCCACAGGGCGGCCACGGCCCCGCGCACGGATGAATGCGGGCTTGTTCACGGACGCTGGCCTCCCCGGCCCGGCCCACCCGGGACCCCATCCCGGGACCCCATCCCAGTCCATCCAGGACCCCCGTCCCAGCTCACCCAGGGCCCCCGTCCCGGCTCACCCAGGGCCCCCGTCCCGGTCCATCCAGGACCCCCGTCCCAGCTCACCCAGGGCCCCCATCCCGGCTCACCGAGGGCCCCCATCCCGGCTCACCCAGGGCCCCCATCCCGGCTCACCCAGGGCCCCCGTCCCGGCTCACCCAGGGCCCCCGTCCTGGCCGCTGCGGTCACCGAATGGGCAGCACGGCCCGGCCTGTGACAGCTCAGAGCAGCAGCCTGTCCTGTGGGGGACCCAACGGGAGAAGACGACCCTGCAAAGCCCCCGCACATCGCGTCTCCTGAGACACTGTCTTCCTCACGCAGGCTCCTCCTCAGAGGCACCGATGACGTCAGAGAACATGCCCCCCCGAATCACAGGGGCCCTCTGCTCTTGTCCACCTCCTACTAACACGGTGAAGCGCGAAGCTGCAGAATGCGGCGAACTTGCAGTTCCACATGCCGGGTGCCTCTGGGCAGAGGGCGGCCGGCGGGGTCCTCGCTGGCCTGGTGGGCGGCCCCTGCAGGAGCAGACGCCGGGGCGGGAGCGCCGCTCACACGCCTTCCCAGGGGCCACGCCTGCTACAAGCATGTGGGCCGCGGCCGGGCCTCCCCCGCGTGCACGAGGGACACAGGGCAAGCAGCCCCTGGGGGCAACGGTCCCAGGAAGCGTGCGCCCTCTGACCCCTGTCCAGTCGGTGCCCACCTGGGTGGAACCCACGTCAGCGAGCGTGACGTCACGAGATGCTCCGTGAAGGCGGAATTCGTGACGGCTGCCATTCAGAGCAGCTGTCAGAACGGCTATGTCAGAAAAGACGCCGATCCCATCGCCTGTGCTCGTTCCTCACACGTCCCCACCACCCGACACGACGCGGAGGGTTTGGGTCCCACGCGGGGCCTGCAGGGGGGGAGCCGGGTGACGAGAGGCACATGGAAGCCTGGCTCCCTGCCTGCCCTCGGGGACAAGGCTGATGCCTGTGCAGAGGGCACCGCACTGGGCACCGACACACGCCACACACGCACAAACACGAGCACACGTGTAGTTTCTAGGAGCCGCAGGCCACTGGGAAGGTGACGAGATCGGAAGGAGATGGCCCACGAGGCCACGCAGCCAGCCGGCCCAGGAACGTCATGAACGGGGACACGGCCCCCGGACGATGTGACGGCTCTGGTCGCCCTGAGGGTCCGGTGGGCGCGTCAGACGAAGGCGCAGGCGTGACCATGACACCCGGCGGCACTTCCTGGAGGCCGCTGCTCTGTCTGGGATGTTTTCACAGAGCGTTTTGACACCAAGGCCGCTCTGGCTGGGCTTAGAGAAAACAAACCCATGAACTTTCCACTTTGAAGACACCACCCGCTCACAGGAGGTACAGACAGCGGACCCGTCCCCGGGCCTGAGGGAGAGGTGGGGGGTCTGCTGAACTATCACCTCATCCATTTTTACAAGTCAAGGTTTAATGCTTATATGACTTTGTAAAAACACAGCCTTGGAAGCGACTAGAGGAGTTTCAGGTAAGAAGGTCAGAGTGGAGACCACGTAGAGGAGATGAGATGGTGCATCCGTGTGACCGCATGCTGCCACAGGACTCCCACGCGGAGAGCAGGCGCCTAGAACGTTCCATCCCACCCGACCCGACCCCGTAACGGAAGGGCCGGCACTCAGAACTCAGGTAAGACGCCCGCATCACCCCGTGAAATTGCGTTAAGAAGGACATGATAGGAGGAAACGGGAAAATCCTCAGAGTGACGGCAAATTTGGGGGAAACCGAAGCCGTGCACGGGCTTGGGAGGCACTTCTGCTGACGTGTACGAGGGTCCCCACCTGTCCCACTAGGACAGCGATCCCTCCATGAGGGGCCGGTCAGGGTCAGGAAGTGCCCTTGAGAGCTGGAGGCCCTCCCGGCGCCCCCGCCCCCCGCCCGGCTCAGCGGGACACCTGTCCCCTCCCCAGACCCTCGTCCACAGCATCCAGTGTAAGAACGGCCAGGGAAACTGCCTCCAGAACAGACCCAGGGGCTGTGCCATTGAGATGCCACCTGGCAAAGCCCAGCCTCGAACGCCGGACTTGGAACGTGATGCCCAGTGAACGTGGAAAGACGTGGTCTCAGAAGCTCTTCAGACAAGTGCTGGCCGGGAGACCCAAACCCGCATCAGCTTCCGCACACAGGGAGTCCCGTAGCTTTAAAAGAACCAGCAGGGACAAAGCCTAGTGACGACTTTAGTGATTATTTTTTTTCACTATGGCTATTTTAAATACATTAATGATTCCTATCCTCGAACAAGATAATATGTTCTCATTTATTTGCATCTTTAATCTCTCTCATCAATATCTCATCATTTTCTGAGTATGGGCCTTTTATTTCCTTGGTTAAATTTATTACTACCGTAGGTATTTTAGTTTTTCGGGGTTTTTTTCCTTCTTTTTTATAACAATTACATTGTTTCCAGGTATAGACTGCAACATGTGCTCACCACCCAGCTACCCTAACTCTAAAAGAGGAAAATACACTCATGATGAATGAAAAAAATATCATCAGGGACACAGAACCTCTCTCTCTCTCTTTTTTAAAAAAGCAAATAAAAAACCTAGAGCTATAAGAGCATCGCACTGAAACGAAGCAGATCTTGTTAAGCAGCAGATGGGCGACAACAGACAACAGAGTGGGCGAAGCTGAAGACAGAGCACAAGGCACTGTGCAACCGGAGCGATGGGGCAAAGAAATACGAAACGAGAGGAAAAGACCCTACAAACCCGCGCACAGCACTGAACACTCCCGAGTGGGCTCCCAGGAAGAGAGAAGAGAGAAATGAAACGGCAGCAGAAATACAATTTCCCAGCAGCGTACGCGTCATTCATGTACAGACGTGTAGGGTTCAGCAAACATCACGCAGGAAGAATAGGGAGAACACCACTCCCAGGCCCCAGCTCCTGACAACGAGGACAAGGCGCTGACCTCACTGTCCGCCGGGTCAGCGTTCGTTAGACGAGTCTCAGGCTCCTACGTGCCTCGCGTCCGGCTAGGACGACCGGTCTCGGCACTGCCCAGCGCCTGGCCTCAAGGTCGTGAAACGACTGCACCTTGTCTCCTCCTCAAGCATCTCCCCGCTCAGCGTGCGGGCGAAGCCGCTGCTGGAGCGAAACATGAACGGGATTCCCCTCAGCTCGCGCTTCCGGCCTCGGTCCCTGAAAGAACCGACCAGCTCAGGGTGTCGCACACACATCCGCGGATTTCACAGGGCAGGGAGCGGCGCCTGGAGGCCGGGCTGTCGAGCAAAACACATCCGATTCGTAGTTTTGTGACTTTCTGGCGGTCTCAAAATCGTCATCTAAAAGAAAACCCACTGTTGTCACTCTGTTATGGAGACTAAGTGTTTAGCGCCATCCCTGGCACATAGACAATGCCCGATAATTCACTGAAATTATAAGCATCACAATTAGAAGACACCAAGGAATTCCACGTTATTAACACAAAACAAAAGTGGCTGCAACCGGCCACGCATTTCAGGAAGTAAGCGAATCTGAGCCACCACCGGACGTAAGACGCACTGTTATTCTGTGTGGCCCGGAACACTCCCCGGCTCGCATGTCACCTGGTTTCAGAGGTGATAACATGTCCTCTTAGAATGAATGGAACTTCTGAGGTACGTACGTGAGCTTGTTCGAAAGTCCTACACGACAAGTCCTAGGATCCCCGTGTTTCGATGTAAATGGATTAAATGCTCCAGTCAAAGCCGAATGGGTGAGTACACAAGCCCCTCCCACGTGCTGCCCACAAGGGACGCACTTCGCATCCAAAGACAGGCAGACTGAAAGTAGTAAAGGGGTAGAAATAGATATTTCATGAAAATGGAAACAAACAACAAAAGCTGGGACAGCAATCCTCACACCCGATAAAATAAATGTTAAAACAGAGGCTATACCCCTGGGTCAGGAAGGACCCAGTCACCTCTGGGTGTTAATCTGAAGAAACCCAAATGCTGCGTGCAGGGGACGTGCGCATCCGCTTGTTCAGAACTGTTTACGGCGGCCGAGCTGTGGAGGCTGCCTGTGCAGCGGGTGCACGTTCGGTAGTTCGCATCTGCGACAATGGGATGGGCTACAGGGTGTGATGCTGAGCGCAGTCAGTCAGACTGAGGAAGACAAATACCATTTGATCTTGATTACATGTGGAATCTAGAGAACAAAATAAATGAAAAACAAAACAAAAACAAACTCACAGATACAGCGAACAAACTGATGGTTGCCAGATGGGATGGAAGTTGGGAGTGTGTGAAACAGATTAAGGGATTAGCGGTACAAGCTGGCTGTCACGCAGCAGTCGTGGGCGCCACACCGCAAGTGCAGGCAGTGAGACTGGGGCGACTGGGTGATGGAAGGAGCTGATGCTGGGTGCTGAGCACACAATGGGATGTACAGACAATGTCACGTAGAACTGTACACCTGGACACCATGCAATTGTTAGCAATCACTGTCACCCCAATACATTTAACAATTAAAAAAAAGATTGTAGTAACTAAGCATGGTGTCAAACGGGTACTAGATTTATCAGGGTGGTGGATGGAAGCGGGTTGGGGGGCTGGGTGACAAAGGCGAGGGCATTAAGAAGAACAAATGGCAGTGACAATGTAGTCATGAGGATATAAAGTATAGAAAATACCGTCGATGGTATGGTAATAACTATGCACGGTGCCAGTCAGGAGACCACCTCTTAAATTTTCTAAATGTCTGACCACCGTGCTGCACACCTGAAATATAACATTGTATGGCAACTGCAACTGAGAAATAAAAAATGATTTAAAACATAAAATTCTAGGGCCAGTTATTCTTCGTTCCTTCATCTAGAAACCAAACAATCAGATTGCAGAAGTGACCGTTTCTCTGTTACTGTTCCGCAGCCTCACGTGTGGAGCTGCAAGGCACCGATCTGTCTCGAGAACAAGCTGGAAGCTTTGGTTAATCCGGAGGCCACGCGGGAGCGTGCGGGCTCTGGGCCCCGAGCCCCAGCTTGGCGGAGCCTCGGCTCCCTGGCCTGTGAAACGAAGACGTGAATGGCCCGTCTCAATCGGGAGGGTCAGAGGCCGTGCACAAGCCCTTCACTCTAAATACATCGCAGCTGTCACCCTACGTGCTGCTCAGAGCTCACGAACACGGTGTCTGCCCCCACGAGCCCGGACAGGGGCTGTCACACACACGCCCAGGCCGAAGTCCCGGGAGAAGGGCGAGGCTGTCTGATCCGTGGCCCCTCCGCCTTGCAGAGCACCGTGCGCGGGGCTGACGAGGGTCCGAATGGCCTTGCCTGTGAGGCAGGAAGTGCTGTGATCGTGTGTCCATGTGGGGCCGGCCTACGCTTCACCTCCTGTCCTACAAATAGACTCGGACGCTTCCTGGTACAAAGACACCCGACAAGCAGAAGGAAGAGCTTTAATTTCTTAAGGGACTCCTTTGTCTAAAGTGGTAGAAATTTCTTGTTTTTCCATTTGCAAGTAAACACGAGGGCTCTCCGGAAAGTATCCAGCCACGTCCCTGTTCTCGTTATAGTGACAGCGGCTGGATTTTTTTCCATACAGCCCTCATACGTGTCAAGACGTTCCACACTTTGGACTTAAAAGGCCAAGGAATCAAAAAGTGCGAATATTCACAACCGTAAACATAAGGGTTGTGTTTCCCTTAACGGAAACCATGTAAAAAATGAACCAAACCAAACCATTGTACATCTACATAGAATTCTAGATAATCAAACCGAACGGTCACACATTCTCATGTGTGGAACGTTTAAGAAAACGCTAACTCTGTAGCTAAAACCTTCAGAAAGTGGGCGCCTGAGGCGAGTTCCCAGTTCAGCGCGGGCGGCTGACCCCACAGGCTCTCAGGGCTCCATCCGGGGGGACGAAGCCCGTGGACTCTGCTTCAGCAGCTGAGTGACGACCTGCCTGTCGCTGCGGCTTCCACAGCAGGACAAGAGCCGCTTTCGTGGTGCCGAAAGCGCTGGAGAGCACGATGAGAAAACCTGCTTGAAGGTCAGAAGCACCCCAAGCAGTTTTAAAAGAACCATAAATTAAACTCATTAATGCCCCTAACATTACTGGCCAAAAATAGTCATGAATTGAGAGATGTTACCAGGATAGTGACACACTGAGGTGTATACATAGGTGACCTACAAATAAAGATATCAACAATGAATAATTAATTACGGATCACGTGGAAAAGAGAACTTGCAGATTTAAAGCATCAACAAATGGCAGCTAATGAAAAGGTTTATAAAATACAAAGAGTAGATCTCACCGTTTCCATCCCCTGAAAAGCAGCCCTGTCACACACGATGTTTTTATGCATCGGGCTGGTCCTTAGGAGCTTATCCAAGCTTAGGGAACACTTCCACATCCCACACTTTAAAGATCAAATCGTTATTAGTTAATCACAGTTGTATACGTAAATGTAATTACTGTACTTTTCAGTTTGTCAAAATTCAGTCAAAGAATTTTGGAAATGAGGGTAAGACATACCAAGGCCAAGAGAATGTTTGAAAGAAACCCAAGAGGTCAGGGTGCACTGGGGGGAGGAAGGCAGGAGGGAGGGGGAGAGAAGGGTACCCCAGCCTCCCCTTTACGTCCTGGACGCGGGGAGGAAGCCCCGTCATAAAGATGCCCTGCGGATCCCCGGACGGAAGACACGGTCTCACCACCAGAGATGGGAGCGGAAACAGAAACGTCTACACACACAGACCCTGTTAAAACCACCCTTGTCTTCCTCATGGCGTTTTAGTTACGTTCCCACAATCGCCTCTCTGTTCCGTTAGTAAGTACTTGGGTTGGCCACTTCTCTGGGCCTTCGCGCTCCCAAAGGTGCCCCCATGTACACGTATGTGTACACGTGTGAGCTTTTCTCCTGTTCATCTGTATTGTGGCAATTAATTCTCAGGCCCAATAGCCGGAAACCCTAAACGGGCAAAGGTACAAAGTTCTGCCTCCCCTGCAATACAAACCTCATAATAAATACACGGCAGGAAAGCCCAACTCATCAAAGTAAAATCACAAAATTCAGGAACAACCCAGTGTCTTGAAGAGACAGTGGCTGTCACCTTGTTTTCTCTCTCTGGGTTCCAGAGCGGACAGCAAGACCGATCCATCAAACAAACCGTTTTAAATGGCTTTGGACCAAAACAGGGAGCAGAAAATACATCTGACATCCATAATTATGTAGATGTCCACACCTAGGAAAGGAGAGACGTGATCTGATAGCAGTTCAGCAGTCAGTGTGTTAAGGACCAGAGAACTCGAGTCTTCAGGCTGGTGTAAAGATTGTAAAGCTAAAGAGGCGTCAGGCCACACAAGGAGAGACCTTGCTGGGTGAGTGAGGGGAGGGATTTGCATGGCTGGGACCTCAGGGCCCGTCCACCTGAGCAGCAGTGAGTGAGCCCGGGGTGGGGGCGCCAGGGAGGAGATTGGGGGCCACTGTCATCTGCGACAGATGAAAGCAAGCGGCATTGTTACAAACGGGAGGAAGAAAGATTTACATTAAAAGGGGAACATTTATGCCGCATTACTCCAGAATTAAGACTACGAATACGTATCGCAGGCACAACTGAGTGTAACACGTGCAAAACTTCTCCAATAAGAAGCACCTCAGAGTATCGAAGCCAGTGACTAGAAGTGTCCCATCTATTGCAGACGATCCCTCGGGCGGGCAGAGGCTGCAGGGAGTGAGAGCCCTCAGCAGATGCGCGGGACGGGACCCAGTGAGTCCTGAAGAGATGGTTTTGTGCCTCAGACTCCAGCTCTGATGACACGCACACCTTCCATCAGTAAATGCGCACAGAAACGGTAATGCCGGGAACCCTGAGGTCACACCTCCCTCCAACAGCCTCAACTGCCCCCTCCGCACGCTTCTGACCCTCAGGGCTCCATCCTCTGTCCCAGCAAAGGCTTCGGCGCCACAGTGGAACCGCACCCCTGGCCCGTGCACTGTCCACGTAGGACGCTTGTGGACATTCTACATGCCACCCAGACAGTGGCGGGAACAGTGTGAGGAAACGAAGGGGCTGTAGCAGAACGCCACGTCCTGGGCCTGTGACCTCCGGGTAGTTATTTGGTTGAACTAATCCAGCTGACGCTCAACTACTTGGGGCTACAAAATGGCAAGTTCGTAGGGTCCAACTCAACACTGACTTTCTCAGCAGCTGAGGCAATGTCCTCTACTTCGTACCGTACAGGGGCGTGCACGGCAACATCACAAACGTCATCTCCACGTGTTTACTACAGTCTTATTTATAAGGTAGATTAGTAAATATTGGATGTCAGATTCTCAGCACGAAACCCATGTTCTGAAGAAGTTTTCAGGAAGCCGGGATGGCTCAGCGGGTTGAGCGCTCACTTTGCAGCCCCAAGGACCAAGGATCGAATCCCAACCCCGGCCGGTGTGAACCCACATGCTGAACTGGTGTTTTCAACACATGCATGACTACTAGCCTGCTTTATAAAATGTGTTTTTTACTGTGCATTCCAGTGGGAAGAAAGTTTGAAAACATCGATCTAATATCCTGAGTGGACAGATAATAAAGATCAGGCCCCAGATGGTAAGACTTACCCATAATTACACAGTATGTTACGGCTAGTCCTCCACCTAAGTTTTCTCTGTGAGACGTCTTTTTTTAAAAACACAATCCCACTTTCTGTAATTCTTTTTCGTAAAGTCCCATTAATCATCGGCGTTTGTCTAAAATGCAAAATGCAGGTATTTCACAAATTTTTCAGAGAGTTGATCATAAAATATTAAAATAGTTTTGTCAAATCACTTGGCAAATCTGGGCTCTGAGGGTAAAATTGCACTGAGGTTAGAGGCCAGACACTGTGGTTTATACTCACCACAAGACTGGGCACACGTAACACATACAACCACACACGACGTTGGGCCCTTAGGACACGCTTCCACCTTCCTTCGTCACGTCCCCGATTACCGCAAACATAGCAAATCTCCCACAACAACTACACTAACTGCCCCAGACCTGCATCAAGCATCATTAAACAGTAACTCAAATATCTGTAACAACCCCCCCCGGCCCCCAAAAAACACCATAGAAACACCTCAAGTTATCCCAGTGGGTGATAAAATTAAATGACACGGGCAGAGAAAACAAGATCCAGAACAACTATTTAGGAAGTAAAAATCGAATCAGATCTATGTGAACTGAAAAGCTATGTCAGAGCATGAACCACGTATCTCGTAAGGTACTCGGGCAACTGACCCCGATGAGAGAACGGCCTCCGCACTTTCTGGGGCGGGGAGTTGCAGGTCACGTCTATGGCCTCAGAAAGCTCAGTTTGCTTTGATTTTACAGTAAGGTCTCAGATTCCTCATAAGTCTTTGTGTCGTTTTGAGTATTCTTACATATAACTAGAGTGTACTGGGCAAATCTGTCATCAAGTAACTTTAAAATTATGGTATACAGTCGTATTTATCATTTGCTACTGACTCCTGACACATATACTCAAGTGGAGGTCTGTTTTTACCAAAACATTAAAGTTAATTGGGGTGGGAATAGGCATTCCAACGTCCCACATTAACAGAAAGTGTTTCCACTTGAATAGAGAGAGACGGCTAATGCTTAAATAAACAATATTCAAGATATAATGAATCATAAGTAAGTCAGTCAAAATTACACACTTCAAGGATGGTTTTGGGCAGAGAAAGACAAATAACAAATCGTTTATCAAATGCCCTCTACATGTAAAACACCGTGCTAGACTATGCATTTTAGGTAAATTTAAGTAACTTACATTCCCTGACCAAAGTCTCAGGTTAGAGGATAAAAATTACACTTGATCACATGACCTTGCCCTTCTCCTTCATCCTCATGGATACTTTTCATATTCGCCTGTGTATTTCCAGGCACCTCTACCTGCAACACCGAGGTGCCTGCCTTTCTGGGTCTGGGAATTGTGAGGGAGGAGAACTATTTCCATAAAAATCCAGTGAACAAGAGGCAGCCCTGTAAATACGCCGTTTTGAATAAACTGGTTAGATGTACTTTGAGAAGCTGCTTATTTGTTCAAGTGGCGGATGGAGATCCAATTTTCCAATCTCTAAATTGCTACCAGATCCCAGATTAGTCAATTACCCTCCATTTCAGAGCAAGTAGCTACAATAAAATCATCCAAATAAAACTGCTGAACTCCAGTTTTCAGAAGTAAGAGGGCTGGTTTCCACACCGTTGGAGCAAATCAGAGAGGTCCACCTCCTTCATCCCTTCTGCACATGACCGACGGGAGCGAGTCAGCCTGCGATCAGTCATGGAAAAACCACAACCAAATCGCCCGTCAGCGCAAAGCCGGCAACCCCAGCAGCGCCCAAGCGCGAACCGTCTCCCTGGACACAGCCCTGAAGCCCAGGCAGCATCCTCAACCAACACCTGCACATCTAGAAAAGTTCGCCTCCCCCACAGCAACATCTAACCCACATTAGGGGGACCTGAACGTATGGAAGTACTCGCTCTTTCTTTAAAGAAACAAAAAACGGAGTTTTTCTTGACTTAGAAATCCCGAAGGCAACCCCAACTCCACCCCTGTACCCCCACCTTCTTCTCTTTCCCTTCCACCCATCCCCGTAGGTGTCTATCACGGGTCAAGCTTGTTCATTTTCCCCTCACTTCTTGTTTCCCTTTCACTTACTGCTTTTAGCCGAGCAGATCAGTCAAGCATGTTTCCTCGCTTACTCAAGGAAATAAATAATGATGTTCCTAATTTAGGTGACACCATAACCTGCCTTCGGTGAGCTGCCACTACACCTACATGTGAGCGTCGTGTGCTCGCTCTTCTCATCGGAAGAATAAAATCTACCCTAAATTTTAGGGGAAGCCGGGATGGCTCAGTGGGTTAAGTGCTCACTTTGCAGCGCCAGGGACCGGGGATCGAATCCTGGCCCCGGCCTATGCGGAACCATATGCTGAACTGGGAACTCCCCCAGTTCAGTTCTCTCTCTGTCTCTCTCTCTGTATCTCTCTCTCTGTCAAAAATAAAAATAAATAAAAATATATTTAAAATTTAGACATTCCTGTAGTTGAACAGACCTGTACTGGAATCCAGAATCTCCCCTACTTGACACGCACTGGGTGGAGCACCCAGGTGCAGACAGACACGGCCCAAAGGCCTGCTCTTCTCTTCCAGGGTTGGCAGCTAGAACAACACGCCACCAACCAAGAGCCCGAAGCCCTCTGTGCAGGACTGTTTACCAGCAACTGCACGTGTGAGGCCGGAACGCCGTCTGCATGAGCAGGGACCCTCCTGGCCGCTGGAGCAGCGACGACGGCCCCGCCTGAGCCCCCCCCGGTCAGAAACAGCACTGGTCCGGTGCTAGGACAACTCATCAAGCCTCTGGTCTCCCGCGGCGGAAGCCGCACCGTGGGCCTGGGTCCCCACCGCGGGCCTGGGTCCCCACCGCGGGCGTGCACTGCACACGGCGGACGAGGACCTCGGCCTCTGAGGCGCCCACTTCAGCCTGAGACCCACCGGGCAGACGAGGCTGCACCTGCCTCGGGGACATGGGCACGTCTCCAGGGCTGAGGAGGGCCGCTGGCCGGCGTTCACTCACGTTTCCAGCCCCATCAGACGCGCTACAGGCCCCGGTGACAGGCTGCGTTCTGCCGATGCTCATCGCTAACCGCGCTGTCCCTCCCTGCTGGGCTGTGCCGGCAGAGCAGACACAAGGCAGAGCGGGCACAAGGCAGAGGGGCAGGCGCCCACGTCCCGGCCCTGTATGGCCCCAATGCTGCAGGCAGCGCTGGGAGGAGGCAGCCCAGGCTGACCGCATGCCTTCCGGGTCGTCACTGCTGCCATGTGCCTGCCGCTGCCCGGAGCCATAAAAACGCTCCGAAATATGTCTGCGTCCTTCGCGGACCCGGGAGTTTCCATGAGAGAAATCACTTGGAAAATCACACTGTCGCTCCAAATAAAATAGGAACATGAAAAACTTGTTGAAATGTTGAGCTGAGACGCTAAAGAATTATTACCACCGACGTAATGTATACGGAGCCGAGTGCTTTGGCCCCGTGTGGCCTTTTCCATCCCGACTCCAAGCACGTTTGGTAACGATCTTCACGCAGCTGATGCCCTCGGCCAGACGAACGGATCCGGGAGGTTCTAGAAGTTCTGAGAGAACGAATCAGAGTGACAAGGAGAGAGCCCTGCATGATTCAACCTGAATGAAAGCACCTCCAATAATGCAACCACTGGCCCTCCCGGCTTAGAGGAATTACAGCCATTTATCTGTTGTGTGTGATAACTGGAGGTGTGCGTTCCTCTTCCATCTTTCTCATCTTAATTGTACACTGATTTCCTCAAGTTGAAGGATGTGATCTTGCAACCATAACAAGTTAGCAGTAGTAATTACCTACAGAAGAAGACGTGAACTCCATGTTGGTAAGATAAATAATCTTATGGTGTGCATGCTTCTCTCCAAACAATCTTAGTACAAATCTCCTACTAACAAAATCTCCAACAGGAAAATGAGAGCCAGCTTCCGGACGAGATGGTGGGGCAGGTAAACACCTCCTCTCAGGACCGATCACAACTAAAGAACAGAGCAACCATCATGGAGAACGGCCTGGAGTCTGGCTGGACTGATGTCCTACAACTCAGGACACACAGAAGCCACCTCGAGACGGGCAGGAGGGGAGGCACACGGCACGAGCTGGTCCCACAGCCACGTGTGACCATTAAAAATCGGGAGCGATGTCTCCGCTGTGGAGGTTCCCCCTGCAGAGCAGAGGGGTCCCGCCCCTCACCAGGCTCCCAGCCCAGGGTCCCAGGGCTGGGGAGAGACACCCCCACGACTTCTGTGTGGAAACCAGCAGAGATGGGGGCTGAGGGAGACGAGGGCGGCTGGAGTCCCAGGCGCTGCTCTTAAAGGGCCCATGCACGGACTCACCTGCTGACGGACTCACCTGCTCTGGGCTCCAGCACTGGGGACACACGGGGAGGAACTGAGTTGTGTGACCTCAGGACGAGGGCTGGAGGGGCAGCTGCCTCCTGGACAGAAGTGCTGGCAGAAGCCATTGCTTCTTTGTTGAGCCCTCCCCCTCCTGGTGTGCAGATGCAGGAAGTCACCGTATCAGAGTCTCCACCAACTTGGCTAACACTGCTCACCCCACCCTGGTGATCCCAACCCCACACAACTTGCGGGCCCATCCAGGACACTTCCAGTGGCTTTTCCATGCAAATGGCCTATCTGGGCTCAGGCTGCAGACTTTCTTAAGATCTCTCAAAGGTTCGCAAACAAACAGCACGTGGCCTCGGCATGTCCCACCCCTCTTACTAAGCAGCCCCAGGTCTGGCCCTCATGGCAGCCAGCCTCAGTGCACAGCTTAGTCTCTCCAAGCACAGCGCAGCCAGACACCATCTTCAGATCACTCTGTAGCTCATACCAAGTGGCCCTGGGCAGGGCGCAGGCAGCAGCTCAACTTGGCCAGCACCAGAGCGCCTCCCAAAAGGCCCCAGAACCAATATACCCCATGGCCACCTTTAGACAACACCAGGGCATCACCAAACCAATTTCACAAATGACACACCCAAAGGGCAAAATGGGGAGGCACTAACGCCTCATTAGAGCAAAGCCTGTTCTGCAGGATCAGCCACTACACCCAGCTCCTCCACTGTGGTCATGCCCAGTCCTCATAGCCAATCAGCCTGGAGGTCAATCCCTCCCACTGAGGTGAGAACAGCAACCAAGGCTCGACTACAACAGGAGAGCACACAGAACTCACACAAGGGACACACCTGGAACACCCGGCTCCAGTAACCAGACAGGCTGTATCAGACCACTCTACTCACAAAGGCAGGTATCGCAGCCCTGCCTAATGCACAGAAACACAGGAAAGCAGCTGAAACAAGGAGTCAAAGAAACAGGTCCTGAATCAAAGACCAGAACAAAGCTCCAGAAAAGGAACTCAACAAAATGCAGACAAGCCATCTACCAGACGCAGAGTTCAAACACTGGGTATAAGGAGGCTCAATGAACGATCTCAGTAAAAACTTCAACAAAGAGACAGCAAACATAAAGTGGAGACAGAAAACAAAAAGAACTGGTCAGAAATGAAGAGTACAGTAACTGAAGTGAAGAACACATCAGAGGGAATCAACAGGAGATCAGATGAAGCAGAGGATCAAAACAGTGACTCAGAAGATAAAGTAGCAGAAAACACTGATTCAGAAAAGCAGAAAGAAAAGAGAAAAAAAAATCTAAAATAATGAGGGCAGTTTAAATGGCCTTGGGACACATCAATGGCACCAATATTCACATCACTAGGAACCAGAAGGAGAAGAGAGAGGGCAAGGAATTGAAAACCTATTTGAAGAAATAATGATGGAAAACTTTCCTAACCTGGTGAAGTAAATAAACATAGAAGCTCAGACAGCACAGAGAGTCCCAAACAAGATGAACCCAAACAGACCACAGTCAGACACATCATAATTAACCCTTTGACAAAGGAATTAAATGAAATTCTACGTGAGCAAAAAATACTATATATTTTTCAACTTAACATCTGTGGTGCAATATCCAGTATTGGATTCATATAAACTGTAAACTTGGATTCCAAATCTGGCACGTTTGGTGGCTATAAATCGCATGGACCCCAGCCGTCCTCTGAATTTCATCAGTGACTCATCTAGAAAGACATCTTCATCCGGAGCGTGTAATTGTTTACAGTTGTTATTCAAATAGTCAACTGTACTTTGCACTTTTCATATTCTGTCTTCTTTACATACAGTTTCATTATCCACAAAGTAAAGAAAATGTGATATAGCTAAGAAATATCTGTGAGGAATAGTTCTTGAGAACATTGGTGTCTCTAACATTGCTCTTTTTGACCAATGCATTCCATTTTAGATTTCTGAACTTGTGACATTATGATACATAAAGAGAGATGTGCTTTCATTTTCTCACTTGTCACTGGAAACCACTCTTTGTCTTTTTTTGAGTTCTGGTCCTTTATGTTTCGACTTGAATATCTATTTGATTCTATAGTTATCATTTCAAAAAGTCATCACTTAAAAACACAAAGAGGCAAAAGATTTGTTTCTAGTCTTTATAAAACTAGAGCGTTGATACCAGCAATTTGGGTAAATGATTTTATATTTGGAATATTTTTCTTCCCAATTCCATTCTTCATCTCCCAAATCACAATCATCGCTGTTTGAGTGTCCTGACCTATTTCAAACGGTACGTCTGGTCCACCTACTGACACCCTGATTTTAGCCAGTGAGACGAAGCTGACCGTACCTACAATTTGAAACAGGACAGGACAGAAATGGGATGTCTGGTCAG
Source organism: Craseonycteris thonglongyai (assembly GCA_004027555.1). Lineage (NCBI taxonomy): Eukaryota > Metazoa > Chordata > Mammalia > Chiroptera > Craseonycteridae > Craseonycteris > Craseonycteris thonglongyai. The sequence continues at coordinate 41,465 of PVKE010008694.1, forward strand.
CCTACTGGGCAACTATTATGTGTAAGTCACCCCTGAAGAGCCACGCTAATGCTAAAATGACACAAAAGAACAGTCACTCGTCAGCACTCAGTCTGCAATCCAGGAATGCACTATGGGAAGGAATCAGAGCATGAAGGGCTCTAACCCGTTCCCCGGTGCCTCAGCCCTACTTGAACAGAATGAAGGAAGATTCAGCTGTGAGCAGGTCACAGGGAAATCAAATGGAATTTTCTTGAAACTACTGAAAGGCGGTGAGAAGAAACTTAATCAGCCTGAACCTCGTTTACAATTGAATTTGGGAAGAAAAAATGAAATTCCACTCAAGCAGAAGGTGCAAACTAAACCAGTCTGTCTGTGCGGTGTTGAGAAAGGGCTCCCCTGAGCAATAGCGCCGGGGGTGGAAACTGAGGCACCGAGAGCCCACGAAGAGGACGATTTCCAGTGAACGTACTCTAAGCCAGACGTCCCCAACCCCCGGGCCACAAACTGATACCGGTCCTGGCCTGTTAGGAACCCGGCCGCACAGCAGGTGAGTGGCAGGTGGTGAGTGGCAGGTGGTGAGTGGCAGGTGGGTGAGTGGCAGGTGGGTGAGCGAAGCTTCATCTGTACTTACAGCCGCTCCCCACGGCTCACGTGACCACCTGAGCTCCGCCTCCTGTCAGATCCGTGGCCGCATTAGATTCTCATGGGAGCACAACTCCTACTGTGCGCTGTGCGTGCGCATCCCCCTACATACTGGTCTGCGGGAAAGTTCTCTTCCAGGAAACTGGTCCCCAGTGCCAAAAACGTTAGTGACCGCTGCTCTAAGCTGCTACAAAACCGAAAAAGGGGGAGTAGACAAGACAGAGAGAAAAGAGGAGAAAGAAAAAGAGAAGCAGTACATGCAGCCGAAGAGAGAAGAGAAGGCGTGAGAAGAGAGGCCTCAACAGACACGACTCTTCCTTGAGCGCCCGGCCACGTCCTGTGTGCTGCCCGCTTTGCTGGTAAAACGCTTTGTGAGGCGGATTTGCGGTAACTTCCTCAGAGAACTGTGAGGTGCTGTCAGGGCCTGAGGGCTCTACGAGTCTGTGAACTCCTGAAACAAAATCTGGGATGTTAGGGTGATGTTTTCTGGACCCAGGGGACACGCCCGAGGGCCTACCTGTGGTCACGCCTCCCCAGGAACCTACCCGTCCACTTCATCCTAAACGTCTGTCTCTGGTCACACAGGACTCTCAGAGCAAAGCTCCGCTTTGTCACACGGGCAGCTGCTCTCGGGATGAAAACAGCCTGACCGTGTTCCCGGTGGACGAGCCCAAGAACTGCTCACTATTTCACTTGTTCTTCAATTATTTTAAGAAGATTGAAGATATCTTTTTTATCTTGTATTTTTAGCTGTTTTCAATAGAAGAGTTGATCCGACTAATCCAGCCTACAACATCCCTGGGTAAAACAATGAATTCAAATCTCCATGCACAAAAAAGTATCGTGGTAAACTAAGGGATTATCTGGCCCCAAATCTGCTGGCAATGAGAAGGAAACAAGTATAAGAAATTCCTACACACAGAATGCATATTTGAAACACTAAAACTAGCACAGCCATTTGACAGTTATAAATAAAATTATTAAAAACCAAAAAAACCTAAAAAACCTATTATTAAATTATTAAAAACCTAAAAACCAAATTAGTCTGTTAGGCTCGCAACCAACGCCCACATGAAAATACTTCTAAGGATCTACATCACAAGTATCAACAAACCTCTTCAGTTTTAAAGCCATACTCAACCTGAATAAACAAGAATAGGTTTCATATAACACGAAGTCTTCGGATTATAAAACGTCCTTGCTTTCTAGGATTTCAATCACAACCCAGAGCAAGAAAACTAAAAGACCCTGTTTCTCAATCTTACTATAATGGTATAAAACCCAAAAGTTTTTGGATTGGTATTTTGATTTATACGAAGACCAGTTCAAATTACGACAGACATTTTAAAGTATCTGAACTCTTACGACATTTATAACGGCATCAAATAATCCGAACACTTCTCAGTGTGACAGGGAACGTACAGGCCTTCAAGTTTCAGGGAAGGATAGGTAGCTGGAGTTGCAGGGTCTCATCTCTTCCTGGTTCAAACTATCAGCCTCACGCACTGAGAGGAAAAATGACACCGAGCTCATAATGGGGCTTAAGTACAAAGCGCGGCCATGATAAATATTTGGGCAGCCCGGGCCTCTATAAAAGCACACTTTACGTACAGAATCAGCGCCCGGCCCTGCAGGGTGTGCCGCGCGGAATGCCTCTGGGAGGAAATTTATCTCATTTGATTTTCATTCTGCATTCCACGTTCCCGTTGCCAACTAAATTGCTTCTCGGTTTATAGTACGGAAGGCTTCAGAATGTTTAGCCGGGCTTGCCTGCTTTTAAAGTACATGGATAGAAAACCCGCTGTGGTCTGAACCGGCCTCGCCAGATGTTTGCATGGATGTGAAAGCAACACCCAGCAGAGGAGACCCGAAGCGCCACCAGCCGGGTGCTGCCCACCTGACCCGCTCACCAAGGTCGGCCGATGGCAACGCACGGAAACACGCTCCGGGTGGAGCCCCGTTCCGTCCTAACGCCCCCATCGCCAGGGGCTCAGGGCATACCCAGTTCTGGTTTTCTTACTGCCAGGATCTCCATGAATGTCAGGCGATAGATAACGAGTTCCGAGCACATTCAAGTACATTTAATGTGACTGGACAACCAGACCACTGGAGGTGGTGACCAAAACAGCCTTCCGCAAAACCGGTGTGAAAAACAGAATGTTTGTCATTAAAACAAAGAAAATGATAGTCTTCCTTCTTCCCACACCAGTCGGGCCACAACCTAACACCTGTACATGGTACTTAATTCCTATCGTTTCAACTGAAGAAGGATAAAGACAAATGAGGGTGCTGGGAAGACCTGGATCAGCGTTGTTCTGGGGCCCTGAACCCACGTAATGGGAGGAACCGTGATGGAAAATGGGGTTGGAGGAGAGAAAGTCACGGCCGAAGTTGGGGGTCAGGGTGTCTGCATGGGAATAACACCCCTTTCCAAGCCAAGAGAGTAGACATTTAACAAAATAATTGAATTTGCTTTGCATGAATTCCTAAGGAAAACACTGGCAACAATGGATGTGAAAGCAGCTGGGGAGGCTGATTTCTGACACCCTGGTGTCTGAGGGAGAAATGGATTCAGGCACCAGCAGGGGAAGCGGTGAGCTGGTCTCCCAGGTGCACGGGTTCGCCCTTGGCCTGGGGGTCTCCCACACCTCACAGCCCCCCGGCTCCCCTGCTCTCCCTGAACCCGTCCCTTCTGGCTCACCCAGCAGAATGCAGCTTCATTTCAGCACAAACCTAGTGCCCTGTCTGCGGAGTCCCTGACGCCACCCCTCCCCAAATAAAAACACATAGAGTTACCGAATTTTTCTTTCATGACGAGACTTTCTGTTCTGAGAAAACACACACACACACACACACACACACACACACACACACACACGGAGCTGAGTGCAGGCCCCGCCCAGCCTGGAGGGCAAACAGACACAAAGTGCTCACGCCGGTGACGCAGAGGAAGCCACTGCGTGGACGGTTTGCCACGTGAAGGAAAATGACAGGTCAGGCAGCAGCCATCACAACCACCTGCGATGCACGGTCAGTTCTAACAAACGCGTCGATGGGCTTTGCAGCCGTGAGGGGCGCGTGTTGCTCGATAACTCTAGGACTAATTGGAAGCGAGGGGGAAGTAACTGTCACCAGCCCGGAGCCGTGGGCCCTGCTGGGCCTGCACCACACAGGAGGATCCAGTTCTGAAGTGCGGTCACCCCACGGCAACCCCACCGTGTGACAGTGAGCACACGTCACACGAAGTCCACGGCACCTTCAGATCTGCACAGCCGTGTGCACACGCACGGCAGAGACCACAAGTGCTGTGTCTTAAAATGCCCAGATTTTCCAGAGTCAAAAAGTAAGCTTATAATCCTTTTTTAAAGATAATTACTGAAAACAGGTACATAACGTGTACATATTGACGGACAATGTGAATCTACGGAACAGTTTCATCACCGGGTCATCACGCTGCGTAAAATACAAAGAAAACACGGCAACGCGATTGTGAAGGGAAAGGAGAAATAAACCGCACGAGCCTGCGAGCTCCAGGTAACAAGGGAGCCTCGCGTCGCCCGGTACTCAGGAGTCCAGGGGCTTTGACGGGCCGTTACGTTGTCAGTACCTGAGCACGCTGCATTTTCACACCGTATTCCTGATAACGTGTATCAGTAGTGACGCATGGAGGGACGCCGGGCCCCCCGCTTCTGAGACGGCGACAGGTGGTTCCTGTCCGAGCCCTGGACCAACGCCCACGACCACCTGCCCACCGAAGGGGCCGGCGAGCGGGCTGGGCAGGAGGAGGAGTGGGGTTTAAATCAGAAATGGCCGGCGAGCAGCGAGGGGCCGGACTGAACGCAGGTCATGCTCGGCTCTGCTGTCTGCAGGGCTTTAAGGTGTTAGCAGTAACAGGCCCGCGGCCCGGGCCCTGACGCTGCTGTCACAGGACAGACCGGGCGCCCATGTTGTGGGCCACCCAGCCGCGCGGAGCTGGGCTCAGGGGCCCGGGCCAAGCAGACGGCGCTGAACACCCAGCCGCTTGGCCTCAGCTTCGGGCTGGCTCTGCCCGAGCGACCTGCTCCCTGACCCGTGTGACCCCGGGCGTGGCGCGGGGGCTTAGAGACCCAGGTCTCTGATGTGCAAAACCAAGGGGAAGACGGGGGTCTTCCAGCCACAAGAAGGCAGTCACCAGTCCAGGAGGTTAGGATGGTGACAACCAGAGCCGTCAAGTAAATACATTGTTGTCATCAACTGCCGTGCATAATTAATTTTCAAGTATTTTCTAAATTTCCCATCACAGCTTAAGGGGAAAAAAAAACCAAACAAACTCAACAAGCTACCAAAAGCATGAGAAAACACAATATAAAGCTGATTAAATACTTCCTTAGGGGAAGCCAGGATGGCTCAGTGGGTTAGGCGCTCACTTTGCAGCCCCAGGGACCGAGGATAGAATCCTGGTTCCAGCCGTGCTGACCCATATGCTGAACTGGGGAGTGCCCCCAGTTCAGTTCTCACTGGGGTGAGACCCCGACCCAGTTCCTGCCCTGTGCAGCCCCGCACCCACCTGTGGAATGAAACTATGTGGAAAAACCACTGATGTGCAACTATGGAGACTGTTCTGGGCCCTCCCCCTTCTCTCTGTCTCTGCCTCTGTATCTCTCTCTCTGTCAAAAAACAAGAAAAATAAATCTTTAAATACTTCCTTATATTAGTAAAATCAAGTAAGCTAGAATTATATTAAGAAAATTACATGTTATT
>PVKE010008695.1:0-46938 GCA_004027555.1 Craseonycteris thonglongyai
TATACCATTTTTATTAAAGGTTTATTGTTTGAGAGAAAGTGAGCCTGAGGGGGAGAGAGAGAGAAAGAGAAAGAGAAAGGGAGAGGGCCCAGAGCAGTCTCTATAGTTGCAAATTATTAATGGTGACAATGTTTCATTCCACACAGAAGGATATGGGAGTAGGCTGGGAAGGAACTGAACAGGAGACCTCCCACATGGGAGGTGAGAACCTTCACTACTGTGCCACTCTGGCGATTCCCATTGTGCCGCAGTTTAGCTTATGTGATTGGCCCGCTGGTGGGCGGGGCGCTGAAAGCCCTGGGTGCACAGGCCGCAGCTCGGTCAGCAGCTGCTCTAGGCCCATGGATCTGCTGAGACCGCCAGATTCACTCTAAGCATGTCTAAAGCAGCTGTGTCCATTCAAGCCCCAGCCAAGAGCCCTGTCCCCAGAAGGTGCTCCCTCATAGTCAATCTCCGTAAATCAGGGGTGCTGAGCTGTTGCGGGCCAGCACCCTGCTCTCACCCCGCCCGCCGGGAAGTGCCGCCGCCCTGCTCCACAGTCCCTGTTCCACTTTAGGCTCTATGATCTGATTAGGGCACTGCGTGCTGTCCCTTGGGTTCGGATGTTAAATTGTCCACAGTCTTGTGGGGCTTCCACGCTCCCTAGGTCTCGGCTTCCAGCCCGCCCTCGATCCGGCTCCACTTTGACCGTAGTCCCCCAATCCCCCTTTGTTTTTGCCAGCCCCGGGCCGCGCTCCGAGTCTCTGTCCCCAAACCGCTGCTTCCCTTTCCCTCTCCCGCTCTCCCCTTTTTCCACCTTTGGGTGTTGTTCTGTGTTGTGTGGTTCTCTCAGTTGAGGTTTCTTCTCAGGGTTTCCCCTGTGGATTCCCCTCTGTTCACAAGGCCCTTCCCAGGCAGTTATCGGCGTTCTCCTCTCATGCCGTCATCTTTTCTCCTCCTAATTTTTTTAAAGATTTTTATTTTATTGTTTTTGACAGAGACAGAGAGAGACAGAGAGAAGGGAAAGGACCCAGGGCACTGTCCATAGTTGTACATCATCAGTTTTTGACATGGTTTAATTCCACACTGGTAGGCGGGGGCTGTGCAGGGCGAACTGGGCTGGGGGCCTCCCACATGGAAGGCATGCCCCCTTGAACCAGGGACCAAACACTTTTGGGGGGAGTGAGAACCGAACTGGTGGCCTCCTGCATGGGAAGCAAACCCCAGTTCAGCACATGGGTCCGCATGGGCCAAGGCCAGGATTCGATCCCTGCAAAGCAAGCGCTTAACCTGCTGAGCCATTCCGGCTTTCCCTTGGATAGTAATTTTTGCTGGTCACCTGACCTTTCCAATTCTTAGTTTCCTCAGATATAAAATGAGATCGTACAAATAATCTCCAATCTATCATGCAGCTCTGTAATTCTGTGATTCCCAAGATTATGTTTTGAACAACAAATTAAATACTATGTAGATTGTGAAATATAACACAAATTGTATTATTTTTGCTATGAGTGTAGCACCTTCATTAAAGAATGAGTTATACTTGGGCTTCAAAAATTGTTGATGGTAGTGATGATATCGAGCTTCCAAGTATCATTTGATTTTTTTTTTTTTTTTTTTGCAAGCAGCTTCGGGCCTGGCGAAAATAAGTGGCATTCAGAAATGGTAGTAATGGAATAAAAGGTGAAGGAGGGCAATACAGTTTGTCTATTATGTGTTAGGTGTTTTAGGTTTGTTATACCTAAAATAGGCTTCTCTTCCCATTTCATGAAGGAACACAGGGGCCCTTGCCTAAGGCTCTGCAGCTGGTAGGTGGTAGAGTACTTGGGAACACAGGTCTATGCAGGTCCAGTCTGTTGGTTTGCCTGCAATCCTTCCATACACTGAAGCATTTGGTGTCAAATCTCAGCTTTCTCTCTATCTCCTATTCATTGTATGAACACTAACTTCTCGAGTAAAGGGATATATCCATGAGCAGCAGAAGGAGGTCTCAGGACAAGGGAGTAGCATAGCGAAGAACACTCTTGACTGCAACCTCATCTCAGTTCCGGAGCTATGCTCTGATAATTGAACTGGTTGGAGTGTATCCTTGATTATTGCCAATGGCCGCCTTCTTAAGTCTGTCATCAAAGCCTCCTTCCTGAGAGGATCTGCTGCTAGTCTGAGTAGTACCTACTCTTAGTGGTCAGGACCCATAGGCCCCAATCTGCTTCAGAAAAGATCACACAAATGAGAAAAAGCATGTAACTATTGATCAAGTCTTAATGCAACACCATGGGAACAGTTTCTATGCTTTCGGTTGGTTGGTTTATTTTAGTTTGTTTTTGTCTTTTAAAGAGATACTAATTTCATGACTCAGGTCCTTTTCAAGAAAACATTAATCAAGGTAGGACATCAGCATTCATAGAGTAGAATTCAGTATAAGGATGGGAGGTCTGGCTGAATCACTGGGAGACATGCAAGTCTTATAGAACAGGCATGAGTAAGGTTTCAAAAGGCTGATAGCCTCCAGTATACCCTACTGGGTATAAAGCAATCATGTACCAACTTTTGGCTTCCCTGGGCCACATTAGAAGAAGAATTGTCTTGGGCCACATATAAAATATACTAACACTAATGATAGCTGATGAGCTAAAAACAAAACAAAACAAAACAAAACAAAACAGTTTGAAAAAAAAATCTCATAATGTTTTAAGAATTTGTGTTGGGCCACTTTCAAAGTCTTCCTGGGCCACAGGTTGGACATGCCTGGTGTAGAACAATGTTATTTGTGCCTTAGGGAAGTTACAGAAACAGTCAATAAAATGAATGCCATCAGGCATTTAGAGATAAACATCTCCTAAGAAAAACACATTCCTACCAAGTTAAATAATAATCCAAACCCTTTGCTTTTAAATACGGAAGGAAAGAATGAAAAACCATACTCATTTTTCCTTTTCTTCTCTTATGATATCACTCTGGCACCCACTTTCAGAAGGAAGCTAAGAACATAATCTATTGTACTAATTGCTTTAAGGGTCTTAGGAAGATTATCTCCAATTCAATTAATTTTTTTATGATAAATAATGCTTGTTATAAATAATTCATTGAAGAGTGAAAATACTTTCTGTTTTAAGTGCAAAACATGTGAATAAGTGAATGGTCAACTATATATTAAAAGTTATCATACTTTATTCAATTTACACCTAATGGTACCTGACATTTTAGTTAGAATTTTTATAAAGCAGAGCAGTTTAATAATATTGGTCAGTATAATTGTTCTCAGCATAACACATTTCCACTGGCTACTCCTAAGCCCAAGCTTGCTAAACTGTTGGATAACAAAGGGGAAAATATCACATCACAGGCAATATTTACCCATCCAACAGGCAAAACAAGGAAATGGAACCCAGGCCTAGAATCCTCTAGTGTTACTCAATCAAGGCAAATTATTTATTGTCTTCTGCCCAGGAGGTCTCATGGGGCATGAAATATTGATTTAGGAATTTGTTGGGCATGAAGGTCTCTGTGTTGCAACTATGTTCTTTTATCTAACTTCTGAATATTAATATATGATAAATTGTTTCTATCTATACTATAATAAGGCTGAATAAGAAATTAAATCTGGCCATTTAGTAAACATAAAAGTTAAATCCTAAACTCTTCTTATAATCACTAACTTGTGGTCATTAATGTTCACTCCACAGTGTGCAGGATTGCACAGTGTAGTGTTTATATTCATGCCTAGTTTCACCTCCTCCTTTATCTCACAACAGCACAATCTCTGCTGCATCTCACAAGACCTAATGCCATTCTTTCTGGGAATGGGATTTGGAGAGACTGGTTATTCTTCATGGTTCACCTAGGGCTTCTTAAAGCTAGGACATTCTCAAAAGCAGAATTCAAGGGGAGGGGCTCAAGCTGGGCCAAGAGGAAGTTTATAGCATGAGAATGGGCAGGAGTATCATTATCTAAGCACAAGAGGAGGACTTTGGAGCAACTGTGAAGGAAAAAGAAAAGCCATGACATGAAGAGTGGCAATATCCAAAGTTATTTTATGAGCTAAAATTTTACTCTGTACAATTTTACTTATCCATATAATTAATATAATAAAAAAGTAAGGATCACATATTAATGCATAGCACTCATATTTATTTGCGTCCACTCTACTCTCTTGCTACTTTTCATGTAAGATCAGCAAAGCAGTTACTGAAGATTCTAGAGTCAGTCTGCCTGGGTTCTAACCAGCCTCTGCTAGTTTCTAGGCATGTGGTCTTACCCACCCTTGGCCTCAGTTCCTCATCATTCAAATGAGGATAACAGGTTTACCTCTTGTAAGATTGCTGTAAAGGAAAAGATATTCACCTGAAACAGTGCTTGGCATATGTCTGCATTAAAAATGTTCAGTGGAATTATCAAAGTCATTGTTGCTTTATAGTTTTTATCTAACTTCTCATATCTGTAGGCCTTGTCTTTCCTGCTCTCTGTAAGCTCCAAGAGGGTTGGAAAGCAATCTTATGTTTTATGGTGGTTATATGTTTTTTGTTGTCCCATCTGTTGAAGGTTCACCCTTCCACTGTTCTCAGTCCACATAATTTAGTGACAGGCAACCAGGTCTGGCCAATCACTGCTGTGTTCATTTCACCAGAGGAGGGTATTTGACTCAAGTTTGGATATGCAAGTCCTTACCAGAAAAAGGTTAACTGACACTTGAAATGACTGGCATTAGGCTGTGTGAGCCCAGAACACTGGATGTGGCCATCTTTGTCTCCTTTGGGGAGATCCTGCCTGAAGATTGAAACAACACTGATGAACATATAGCCAATAGATGTAGAGAGGTGGTCCCTGAGGACAGCATTTGAGTTTCAGGTTCTAATCTTGCCTCAAAAGAGTCTCTTTGGATCTTCTGATTTTAAGAGAATATCGATTTTGTGTTTATTTAAATTTGTATTTGAATTGCTACCAAATAATACTTAATATATTTTCTTCAAATCAACTTGGTCCACATGATCCTTTGATGCTACAGACCTTAAAGAAGGCCCTGTACACAGAAAATAACACATATGAATGAGTTAAAAAATGAAGACTCTCAAAGTCCATGAGCCCATTAATTTAATCTCTTGTTTATTATCACACTGTTCTAGGCAATTCAAGTTCAATGCACGTGTATCTTGACCTAGGAACAAATCCATTTGCAGAGAAATGCATGATGTAGCCCCAAGGATCAAACCTTGATTTAAAATTCAAGGTTCATGCAAATGTAATTGCAGTTTTTGCATTGTTGAACTTTGCTATTTGATATTGGAATACATTCTTAAATAAATGCGGTTATGTTATACATAATTTTAATGCACATTTTCACTTTATAATTTTTGCTGATGATTTATTACTTGCTGTTTATTTTATATTTATTTTAGACTATGGAAATGATGTAAGAGAAAAAGCAAATTCAAGCAGTTTTCTTATTTGAGTTCAAAATGGGTCATAAAGCAATAGAGATAGCTTGAGACATCAACAATGCATTTGGTCCAGGAACTGCTAATGAATTTACAGTGCAGTGGTGGTTCAGTAAGTTTCGCAAAGGAAATGAGAGCCTTGATGATAAGGAGCATAGTGGCCAGCCTTTGGAAGTTGACAATGACCAATTAAGAGCAATCATTGAAGCTGATTCTTTTACAACTACATAAGAAGTTGCCCAAGAACTCAACATCAACCATTCTATGGTCATTCAGCATTGGAAACAAACTAGGAAGGTGAAAAAGCTCACTAAGTGGGTGCCTTATGAGCTGACCAGAAATCCAAAAAGTGGTCATTTTGAAGTGTTGTCTTATTCTATGCAACAATAACGAACCATTTCTTGATCATATTGTGAGGTGTGACAAAAAGTGGATTTTATACAACTGGTGACGACCAGCTCTATGGTTGGACAAAGAAGAAGCTCCAGAGCACTTCCCAAAGCCCAACTTGCACCAAAAAAAGTTCATGGTCACTGTTTGGTGGTCTGCTGCTGGTCTAATCTACTACACCTTTCTGAATCCTGATGAAGCCATTCCATCTAAGACTGCTCAGCAAATCAATGAGATGCACCCAAACTGCGGTGCCTACAGCTGGCCTTGGTCAACAGAAAGGACCCAATTCTTTTCCAAGACAATGCCAGACAGCACATCACACAACCAACACTTCAAAAGCTGAATGGATTGGACTACAGAGTTTTGCCTCATCCCCATATTCACCTGACCTCTTGCCAAGCTACTACCACTTCTTCAAGCATCTCGACAGCATTTTGCACGGAACATGCTTGCACAACCAGCAGGATACAGAAAACGCTTTCTAAGAGTTCATCAAATCCCAAAGCACAGATCTTTATGCTACAGGAATACACAGACTTATTTCTTGTTGACAAGTGTGTTGATTGTAATGGTTCCTATTTTGATTAATAAATATGTGTTTGAGCCTAGTTACAATGATTTAAAATTCAAGGCCCCAAACCACAATTCGTTTGCATCAACCTAATAACTCCATGGTCAACTCAGTCCCTTAACCTCGCGGAGCATCCTTCTCACAAAAGGCAAAGTAATATTTAATTTACAGGGTTGTTAGGCTCAAAGGAGCTCATTGATGCGTGATACAGACGTTATTTGGTGTTTTCACTCAGATGAGCCTATGCTTACGGTATTTTAATTGGTGACAGATACACACTTGCCAAATCATGAACCCAACCGTGTTTAAATTGCTTTTCCTGTCAAATCCACAACATAAGGCACATTTCAGAAGAATATACTTAAAAGTATGAGATCATACCTGGGTCTAGGATGTGACTTTGGGGGCATACTCAGTGTTCTCCTCTGTAAAAGGAATGGTTTCACTGCCATGTTATCGCCAAGATTCCCTCCCATTCTGCCATGTCAGGGCTCCAGCGGGCAGAGATGGGATGCTGGGCTTAAGACAACTTCCTAACAGGCCCTTTGGCCATCCCTGCAGCTCAGTATCTGTGAGGAGACAGCCACTGCTTGGGGTGTTTTTGGTGGGCGTGGCGAGAAGCACCTGCTCCGGGGCTCTCCTTGAATCTTGCTCCAATCCCCTCATTTTAAGGGTGTAGCTCTGCACTCTCCTAGCTATTCCCTCAGGTGTGCTTTATGAGATCCGGTTTCAATCCCCTGGTGGGTAGCTCTCAGGTCCCGTTACAATTCTCCGGAGCTCCGTGGGTGCGCGAGAGGGACACAGCCAGGGAGAGACCGAGTGAGGGGACCAGGCTCCCGGGCTCCAGTTACCACCCGGCACGGCCCCCACCCCGCGTCCCCGAGTGAGCGGCCGGGCCGGGAGCGCTGCGGCCCCTTTAAGAGCCGGGCCCAGGCCGGCCCGGGCCGCGGGAGCCCAGAGCGCGGCGCGCAGCGGAGGAGTTGGGACCGGCGCAAAAGTTTCCTCCCAACTCCGGCCCCGCGCGCCGCCGCCGCCGCCCACTCCAGCCCCGGGCCTGGGGCCGACCCCGCCGCCGCCAGGGCCAGGGCCGGGCCGGGCCGGCAGTTTCGCTTTGCCGCGCGCTCATCAGCCGCCTTGATCGGGCCCGAGCAGATCAGGAGCGGGAGCCGGAGCCGGAGGAGGAGCCCGGCCGCGGTGCAGCCGCCTCCCGGCCCCCAGCCACCTGGGAGGTAGATCAGACCTTCCCCTTGCAGCCTCCTCCCCGATTCCCGCCTCCCCGCCCTCGGAGGCCGCCTGCCAGGGCGAAGGGGCGCTGCTGCGAGCCCCGGATCCCGAAGGGGTGCAGGGGAGAGGTATCCCGGGGCTGCGGGCCCGCCCGTGCCGGGCGTCCCCCGAGAGTGGGGGCTGCACCCGCGGGTCCAGACACCTGTTCGGCCAGGCCTGGCGTGGTCGTCGGGGGCCAGGATGAAAGTGACCGTCTGCTTCGGCAGGACCGGCATCGTGGTGCCCTGCAAGGACGGCCAGCTATGTGTCCGGGAGCTCACGCAGCAGGCGTTGCAGCGGTACCTGAAGACCCGGGGGAAGGTGAGCGCGGCCCGCGGGTGGGGGTGGGGGCGCACGCACGCGGCAGGAGGAGGGGGGCGCGGCCGCGGGGCGGGCACTCGCGAACGCGTGGAGGCCGAGGCACCTGCCAGGTGCCCCGAGGACTGGGTGGCGCCATCCAGGGTACATAGAGCACCCAGGCGACTGGATTTGTCACCACACTACCCGTGGCCACAACTTTAGAATGTTGCTAATATAAGTGACCTGGGAGACTTTGGCCATTTGTGGGCCTTGCCTCTCAAAGGACGTTGAGAGGCACCGCACAGCGTGGGAATCCCTGGGGGGTCGTTAGAAATGCACAGTCTGGTGCCCTGATCCCAGCCCACTGCTGCAGAATTGGCTTTTCAACAAGCTACCAGGTGATTGGAACGGCCATTGAAGTTTGAGAAGCACTCCTTTTAGAAGTTGCCTGAAGAGCTGTTATTAAGGGAGCTCTTGACGGTGTTGCTAATAACCTCAGGTGTGATTTTTTGACTCGATAAGCCCCGCCCCACTTTGGCTCCTTGGAGTTAGTTGATTGGTGCAAGTAACAGATCCTGGGAAGTTATAACTGATGGGGCCCCTGGAATTTCAACCTCTTGAGCTGTCCTCCCTAAATGCCTTGGCTCTGGTGGAAGGATGCTGTTTGCTTATACCAACCAGTGAGTGTTTGTAGTTTAATGCCACACATTCTATGAGCAATCTAGTAGGTGTGTGGGCTGTTGGGTTCTGGATGACTATTGAAATGACGACTAACACTGTCCCCAGCTCTGTTCCTGAAGTCAGAAACAAGTACAAATTAAGTGGCGCTCAGGAAGAATGTTTTTTAAGTGTGGACTGCGTGTTCAGAGGACTTAGCTGGACGCTAGAACTCACCAGGTGTTTGGGTAACATTCCCAGCGTCTGTCTTCAATGGAACCATTAAATGAAGGCATCGGAGTGCTCTTTTTTCGAATCTTCAAATGGGACATCTTGAATGCCCAAACCCACCTGAAATAGTACAAGTAGTCAACTGTTGCTTTAGAGGCCAGTGGTTCTCTTAATATTTGTTCTCATGATATGAGAACTATAGAAATAGCGTGTTGGACAATTTAGTGATGGGAACATGTAATTTCCTTTAATGTTGTCTAGGATAACCAAGGCATAAAAATAATTTTGTTTCTTCCAAATATATAATTTAGACATTTAAGAAAATCTCTGCACCTTCTGAGCTTCCTCTAAGAATTATCACACGGAAAAAAATAACTACTCTGGATAAGTACATTTTTATGTTGCCTTGAACAGCCAAAGGTTTGAGAATTATATAATGAAATGTCTGTAAATATATTAAATATAATACCCAAAGCTGAATCCTGTACTAATGGAATTGAGGTAGAGGAGGGAAAAATAAGTGTCCTATAAAACTATGTGAGTAGCTACCCTAGTGTTTTTTTTACCCCATTGTTATGATAGTGGGTGCTGTTTACATTGTGTAATTCAATTAAACTGAGCTTTATACAAGTAACCAATTGCCTTTGAAGTCATATTTCACTGGCTTCTGAAAGTTGAGGTTAACAGTAACATTATTTATTTATTTATTTTTTAAATTTTTATTTATTTTTGAGAGAGAGAGAGAGAGAGAGAGAGAGAGAGAACTGAACTGGGGGAGCTCCCAGTTCAGCATATGGTTCCGCACGGGTGGAGGGCAGGATTTGATCCCCAGTCCCCGGCGCTACAAAGTGAATGCTCAACCCACTGAGCCATCCCGGCCTCCCCAACAGTAACATTATTTTAGACTAATTATTAAAGTAGATCTTATTGAAGGATTGTCTGAGATGATATTTTTATTTTTAACTCATTTTATGCCCTAGATTAGCTAAATTATGCCCTAAAATTTTGTGTATTCAGAAGTTTAGTACCCATGTAACAGAAGTAACAGAAGTAAGCTATAAGCTTAGAAATAACACACAGGAAACTATTAATAACTAAACGATATTTAATGCACTATAATTTCATCTTAAAAGGTGTTAAAAGCTATTGATATTCTGGACTGAAAACATAATTTATAATATCACAGAACCCATAATGTAATTGTATTGATCTAGTTTACTATTATTACTCGACATTACATTTTTCTGTTTACATTTATATATTAGCTAATGTGACATTTAAAGGTCATCTGCATCTTATAAATTCTCCCTCCCTTCTTTGGCTTTTAAAAATCTCAATTTAATAAGTGGCAAGTGATACTTTTCCCCTCCCAAAATACGTACTCCTCTCCCATAGTTTCATTTTAAATAATATTGTAATCATAACAAGGCTTAACTAATATTAAATGATACTCCTAATGGAACTAAAATGTCAAGAAGTACTCTGACCGATTCCTTGCTTTTATACATTGAATTTAGACAATAATGGGAAAAGACCAGAAATGTCAAAATTCAATTTGAAAAACAATGTCATAAATTCACTTTCTTTAAATCAGTGAAAACAATTTAAAAGGCCCATTTCCCTGGACAGCAAGCTTTTAAACCCTGCTTCCAGTAACAGCAAAGGTGAGTTGTGCTTGCTCTGGGCAGGCACTGTTCTAGGAGCTTTACTTGTCTTAAGTGACTTACTCCTCAAGGGTTGGCACTGTTATTCCTATTTTAGAGAGGAGGTGAAAAGAGACACAGAGATATGACTAATATGTGGTAGAATTGGTATTCAAGCCCAGGAACTGTGTCTCCAAGTTTTTATGCTCAGTCATTAACTGCATAGCCCAGTAGGTTATTATGCATTGGAATTTACTCCCCTTGTCTATTTTTAAAGTTTTATTTATTTATTTTATTATTAATTTTTGACAGAGAGAGAGAGAGATATAGAGACAGAGATAGAGAGAGAACTGAACTGGGGGAACTCCCCAGTTCAGCATATGGTTCCGCACTGGCCGGGACCGGGATTTGATCCTCAGTCCCTGGTGCTGCAAAGTGAGCGCCTAACCCACTGAGCCATCCCGGCTTCCCCGCTTTGTCTATTTTTAAAAGTTTGTTTTACAAAGACCATTCCATCTACAAAATGCTGCAGTAACATAACCTACAGATAGCAATTTTGTTTCTTGCAGAGAGGTGGGACATCCACAAGTTCCTCATGATTATCTGTTCCAACATAGATGTACATGTTATAAGAGAGAAGTCTAATTTCTGGGGCAAATATTGCAGGATTTGAAAATCACATATGAAAAATGTTTCTCAGTCTAATTGCAAACAAAAAAAAAATGGGCACGATCTCAGCTATTCAGGTAGAGATTACCATACAGAAACAAATTTGGTGGGAACATGAATGTAAATTAAGTCTGTTTCTTACAGGGCCTTAAATAATTTAGATGGGAGAAAGGCAGATTTCAAGATTGAGGATAGACTTGAGGCTTCTCAAGTTTGGAGGTTAAGAGAAGGCCAAGGAGGCCATTCTGGATTTTGTGGGCAGTATCAGGGAAGTACTTCCTGCTGAGAAGAAATAAAGAAGAAAGGTATTTGTGGAATGTGCGGAACTAGGAGAGTCAGCATCAGATAAGGTCAGAAGCAGGTAGGATGCTGAAGAAACCTAAGAAGGCTTTAATTATGTTCTGAAGTCTGGGACTTTGAGGTTCCTGCCACCTACCTCCCCACGCCCTGCCATTTGCTGAACTACTAGGGAGGTGAATTGACTGATGGGTGAGAATTATGAGATCACTTGTCTTTGAGTTCTGGTAGTTTATCTGCATTCCGGGCTTTAAATCCAATTTTGTTAAGTAGTTAGTGGAAAGGAGATTGTCTTCTTGAGTAGCCAAGATGGGGATCACTGACAAATTAGTTAAATTTATCATCAAAATTACATGCCACAGGTGAAGGGGTAATTGAGCTATATCCTACAGGGGCTCTCAACCCTGGCTGATTATTAGTCACCTCTAATTTTAACATTAACATTTTAAACAATACAAATGCCCAAGTTCCTTTCTCCAAGATTCTCATTCACTGGGGTTGGAGTGGGGCCTGGATGTAGGTATTTTACAAAGTACTCTAGGTGATTCTGTTATCCAGCCAGGGCTGAGAACCACCTATCTATGACTACTAATTTTGCTATCACTAAACATACTTGATTTTAAACATTTCATGGCAGATAACTATGTCTTAGGCATGAATAGACCAATCTGTCATTAGGAACTGCCTCTTTACTCCTACCCTGAATGAATTCTCTCAGCAGAATTATCTCAGCAGAATTATCTCAAATAATTTAATAAATTAAACATTCTTTCTGAGAAAGAGAGAGGGAGAGAGAGTGAGAGTGTTCATGGGATAAAAGGTGTGCTGGAGTTTTTCAGAAGCTGATTTGTGGATCTGCGTGTATGAGAAACCTCTCTGTCTCTATCTGTCTCTCTAGTAAAGAAACATTTGATAGACCTTTCAAAATGAATCTCTTCTGTATTCAGATGTTTTGAATAATTTGTTTTACAAGTTGAGACCAGCTTTCCAGATCTAAAAAGAGTATCAACTGTATTCCTTGATTAATTGTGGGATCAGAATCGAAGAGAATTTATACAATAATGAGAATCTGGTATGATATTGTATGGGATTAGTCTGGAAGAATAGGCTAATATTCTTAATTTCCTGAACTTTTTAGCTTTGATGTCTTAATTCTGTAGTTCAAGGTTTTTGTATACATAAACTAGAACCAGCCTAATTCTCAAAAGGCTTTTCAGTTTATTGGGGAATGACTTACCTGAGTGCTTTATCTCTTATTCAGCTCTCAACCTAATGTGTGACCTAGATAGTCTTCCCAACACAGGATGAAACTGACTCATCAGCATGGCACTTGCTTCTAACCTGGTTTGGGTTCTGCTACTTGTATTGAGCAGCCTGTAAGTTTGCAAACACAGGGCTCTTGGGGCCTGCTGTGACTCACAGGTATCTTTTTTCTTTAAGGTTCTGTTCAGTATTGTATTTTGTCTTAGTTTCCGTGTTTAAATATGTTGAGATTTTATGCAGAAATCCAGATTTCTACATTCTTTAGGGAAAAAACAATACAGAAGCTCTAACAATACTGAACTTTACTTCCCGCATAGTGGTCATCAGTTGGAGCTGAAACACCTCTTGAGCAGGAATCATTACTGCTCTAGTCTCTATTATTGCCTCCCCAAAGTGAATATAAGTTACTATCCTTGTGCTTAACTTTTTGACTTTTTACTCTGTTCTTATTTTCTTACTCATGGCCCACATAATACACTGGTGTATTGGACTGGCCTTCTGGTAGGCATGTGAGTTTGTGGCCCCTGAACCTTCCCCTCCAGTGACCTACTGGGTTTGCTGACCAGGGTCTGGGCTGCCATTTTGTTCATCTGAGCTAAGTTAATTGCTCCACGCGGGATCAGGAGTCACGGCCCTGACTTGTGATTTGGAGTACGCTGCTCAAATGGCTTAGTTAACCAAGTACTCATTCCCAGGACACTTGTTTCGTAGATCCTCTTTGACGAAGTTGGACAAATGATAATGCCGTTTTTTTTTGAGACTTGGGTTTCTGAGGCAATTGATTATTAAAATCACCTGAGGAATGTATTAAAGATGCAGAACTTTGGGCCTCTCTTGGAAAGTTTAAAGCAGTGCCGCCCAATAGAACTTTCTGGGATGATGGAAATGTTCTCTATCTGTGTTTTCCAATAGGACTGCCTCTAGCCAAGTGTGGCTGTTAAATACTTAAAATGCAGCTAGTGCAACTAAGGAACTGTATTTTAAATTTTAATTCATTTAAATTCAAATAGTCACAAGTGCCTTATGTTAATGGACAGTTCAGGGCCATGTCTCCCTTGATGGTTTCTCTCAGCTGTTTTTGGAAACCACTGATGTAAAGCTCAGATCTAGACAATCACTCCTTATCCTGATGTTCTTACAGACTTCGCTGTCTGTGCTGTTGAGAACTTTGCCATCAGAGAGGGATCTTTGTTTACTTTGGTGTCCACAGGTGGTAGAGAAAGTTTAAAATCTTAAATCCTCCACCTAGACACCAGCAAAACTCAGCTGAATTATCGAACAAGTTGAGGTCTGCACCTTTGATGTAACAGCCTGCGGTATTTGAAAGCTGTCCAGAAAAAGATCCAGCCATAGTCAGTGTAATGAGAACAGTGACATGGCTGGATACTTCTGGACAGCCCTCACATCAACTCCACTTTTGTTACTGGGTAGATGGTGGACCAGCAAAGAGTGGTGAACAAAAATTACGACATTTTAAAGTGTGATTTACATGCTTCTGGATGAACTCCTCTACTAACATTATGGCTCTAAGTATTCTCTCTTTATCGCCAGCTGTAATCTTTCCCCTGAACGCCAAACTGCGTAAGGAGCAGATTCTTTGATGCCTTTGCGTGGGTGTCAGGTAGGTAGGTGTCTTACAGTTAGTGTGCCCCAAACTGAACTCCTGATAGCCTCCTCTAAGTCTATCCCTCCCAGGATCTTCTCACCTCATTAAATGGCAGTGCCATCCTTTTTGTTGCTCAGGCCAGAAATCCTTACAATAACCCTGACTGCCCTTTTCTTCTTATGACCCACATGCAATTAACCTGCAAATCAGATCGACCGTTCTCACAGTATATCCAGAATCTGACCACTTCTCCCTAGCATTTCTGGGGCTTTTTTTTTTTCTTTTTTTGTAGTGGACTTTAGTTTTTCTGTTTCTTCCTCTGCCTGCTACAGTCTCTTCTCAACACAAAGCTAGATTGATCATTTAAAATTCTAGTCAGTTTCCATGTCATTCATGCTGCTACCCAAAATCCTCCTCTGTTGGCTTCTATCTCTTTCAGGTGGCCTATGAGGTCTGGCTGTGCAGGAAAACGTTACTGTAGCTGGCCTGAAACTGCTATCCTTAGGACTACTTGCAAGGCTGGCTCTTGACTGGCATCTGGGGACTTAGATTTGCTCAGGGTTCCCACTGTTTCCTGAAGAGAATGGCTCACCGTGCCAAAACTGTTTATGCAGACAATATGGTTTATGCTGAATACCGGCTCTTTATTAGTGGTCACTGATAGACAGTTCTGTTTCACCAGCTCCCAGTGAAAAAACCTTGGATGCTGAGTCTCTCTTGAGCTACCCTTTATTATCAACACAGCATTTGATATGTGTTGTTAGAACTTGTTACTGGGGGTCCACTGAGAGAGGACCCTTAGACGCTAGTGCCTTTTCCCTGTCCTGATTTTGCTTTGTATTCTTTTGCCATAATATTAATAAATCAAAGCTGTGAGAATGAGTGTATACTGAGTCTGTGTGTCCTCCTAGTGAATCACTGAACCTGGGTGGTCTTGGGGACTATAGGACACTATTTCTTACCATTCAGACCTCACTTCCACCCCTCTGTCACTGTCGCCCAGCCACATTGATGCTTTGGCTGTTATTCAAACAAGCCTGACAGGATCTACTTCATGGGCTGTTCTCTCTGCCTGAAACATTCTCCCATCGTTACCTACCTGTCTGGTTCCCTTATCTTTTCCATCCAAAAAGAGCATTTCTGTCTCTATGAAATCATCCTAACCACACTCTTTTTAATTATAACCCCTCTAACTACCTCCATATCACTCTTCCCTGCTTTACTTATCTTCACAGAATTCATTCCCCCACTATTTTAACTATATTTATTGTCTCTTCCTCCCTACCTCCCCCCTACCCCCCCAGAATGCTAGTTTAATAAAGGTAAAGATCTTTGTCCATTTTGTTCCTTGTCCCTAGCTCCTACAAGAGTGCCTGGTACGTAGTAGACTTTTGATCAATTTCTTGTTGAATATATTGATTTATTTTACCAGGTGTCTATCACCATCTGTTGCTATTATCTCTTGCTTCATTACAAACTGCCCCAAATACGGTGGCTTAAAATACTATCCAGTACTACATGGAAAAGGCTTAGTGTGATGTTTTCTAGGTCTATGCAATTTAAGATTGGCATCTTCATTCACGTGTCTGGTGCCTCCGCTGAGGGCTGGTTGTAATGGCCTGCCTGTGGGGCATATGTCTGGAGTCTTGGTTGTTGATGTCTGCTAGGTTTCCGGGTTCTCTTCCATGTAACCTCAGCATCCGATCGTCTTCCTATGGTCTCTTCCCAAGGCCTCTATAGCAGGGTATCGGGACTTCTTACATGGCAGCTCTGGCCTCCAAAGAGAGCAAGAGTGGGAGCTGCCAGGAGCTCTTAAGGCTTAGACCTGCACCTGGAATGATGTGTTCTGTCATGTTCTGTTAACTAGAGCAAAAAGCAGGTTCAGTCCAGAGTCAACGAGAAGGATTACATAAGGAGCGGCACCACAGTAGGTGTAGTTCTTTGGGGAGCCACTGATGTGACTGGTCACATTGCCACCCTAGGTGGTAGGAATGTGAAGATCCATGAGTCACTGTCTCTGGTTTGGACGTTCCCTAGTCTTCAGGGGGATGAGGTACACATGCGAACAAGATGTGTTTGCTGAGATACAATGTACATAAGGAATGCACCTTGGGACAGAAGACATTGACACTGTGCTCAAGTGGAATGAGGAATTTGCCAGGTAGAAAAGTGAGGTGAGGCATTCCAGGTGGAGGGAATAAAGGGAGCAGTTGGTTGAGGGCGTTGTGAAAAGGTAAGCATAGCCTGGGGGGCATGGTGGGACACAGACTAACTTGGACCAGACTGTGAAAGCCCTTGGGTGTCACCCTAAGGTATTTTTATACTTTTTAATGTGGTGTTGATTTTATTACAAACTCATTCACATCTTACTCCATTTGTATTGAGTAAGATTGGATTTTAAGGCCTCATCACCCACTTGGTTACCCTGGTGCTCACACCTTCCTCAGCTCAACTGCTCTCAACAAGGTTATTATGATGCAGTAGCTAAAACCCATGGCTACTTTGTGGTCCTAGCTTCTTAATAGTCTTTTAGAACTCTCTACCAACGAACTTCCCAGGATTTTAAACACATTTCTTCTCATTCTTTGCAGGTGATCTTGACATTACTTTCTTTTTTTGCTGGTGTGTCAGGGCACTTTCTGTCCTGGCTCTCAGTGGGATCTCAGCTCTTCCATGGGTTCAGCTACCCTCAAATACATACATGTAGTAGGCTGACCAGACACACCATATTAAACGGTACAGAAAACAAGGGTACTGTTCCATTTCAAACGGTAGGTATGGCCAGCCTGGTCTCACCGGGCTAAATTCAGGGTGTCACTAGGCTGGCCATATGTACCGTTTGAAATGGGCCAGTATTGTTGTTTTCTGTCCCATTTAAAATGGGATATCTGTTCAGCTTACCTCTAGCCTTGAACTTACTATAGACCCCAGTATCCATCTGCCTCTAGATTTCACCACCTGAATGTTTCACACTCACTTCAAGACCCAGGGTATTCTCTGTGAATCTCCTTTTCCCTCTTCTCCATTTCTGATGTCATCTTTCATGTCGTGGTCCAATCCAGAAACTTGGAAATCCTTCGTTCCTCGATGACCTCACCTCCCTTATGTTCCACCACATGTCTAGTTGGTCAGAAGTTCCTTTGGTTTCAGGTGCTATCTCTTAGATCTGCTTCCAACCCCAACCCATGCCATATCTCATCTCTACTGTGTGGAATTGCTATAGATCCTTAACTGGCCTCTGACTCTCCTAGCTCCCAACGCCTCCAAACCATTATCCATTGAGGACCTCACAGCCACAACTCCGATCACATGTGGAGTACTGCTGGGAATATTTAAATGGTTCCCTGTTGCTTGTAGGTGAACATCTAAACATTGCTTACCCTTTCAGTGTCCCCTCTATCCTTTTAGACCCTTTAAATTCCTACGTGCAATTCCATGTCCTTCCAGGCTTTCACCTGGCCCAGGTAGATCCTGCCCATCCTTCAGGATGAGGCTCCAGCTTCCTCTTCCCCAGGAATCTCCTCCCTCTCTTTCCTCCTCATTGATGTGTTTCCAGAGGTCCCTGTACTTGTGCTTTTATTTTAGAAACTACATCTTACTTTATAATGGTGATGAGTCAGGTTCTATCAACAGACAACCCCAAATGACTGGCTTTTCACAGCAAAGGGTTCTCTTTCTGGGCAGGAGGTAGGGCTCTGACCCACACAATTCCCTACCTGCTGTTCCCCTTGGCCTTGGGGTTTTCTGTATATCTGCACTGTGCTGACTGATGAATAAAGACAGTGTGGAGGAGGCCTCAGGAGATTTGGAGCCTGGCTTGGCAGTGGCAGATATCACTTGTGCTGACATTTCAGTGGTGAGACTAGCCACGTGCCCCATCCATTTAGATGCAGTGGGATTAAGAAAGTACTGTCCTTAGATACAGGCGAGCAACTAGCCAGGCTCTGGCGCGTACTGCAATCATTTTTCTTTCCTACTACACTGCAAACTATTCAAGACAGTGAGTGGGTCTGTTTTATTTTCCTCTCCTGTTTTTAGTACAGTACCTGATATAGCATATGTATATCATAAATGCTCATTAAATTATATTAAATTTCACATCACATTCTTTTATGAACATGAGAATGACTTTATATTCATCACACGTTTGGAATCTTTGTATGTGGTATGTGTTTTCTTTTTTTTTTTATAACAAAAATCTAATGCAACTTTTGATTACATTCAAATACCTCATCATACTCACATTTGCAGCAGGTGGTAGTTTAGTGGTCTGTTATATCTGCCACGCTGACTGTCTTCAATAACAGCTTTGAATCCTGACAGGTTGACTCCTCAGATTTTGGGGACCAAGTGCTCTGTAGTTCTGAACTTTCAACAATTAAACATCATATTTCTGCTTCATGAAGATTTGTGCCATGCTGTCCCTTACACTGGAACAGTGTTCATGTTTTTCAGTATTCTATATCTTAATTTCATGTGGAATTTAAAAATGATTCTGGATTATCTCAATTGGGATGGATTCTTTATTTTTGAAAGGCACAGTATCTGTGTTTGAGGGGCTGCCAAATTATGTTTGTCTCCAATCTCTAGGCTCAACCATTCTTGATTGCTCACTTTTTGGATTGCAATGAGATGGAATTGTGGATATTAAGAGACGGCTGGCTAAAAAGTTTTCATTCGATTTTCTCTATCAGATGCAGGGCCAGTATCATCCAGATAGGTGCATCCTAACCTGGTCCTGTCCTTTACTTCAAGGTGAGGTTTTTAAGCTCTCTGGATGGTCCTGGGCCCTGGAGGAGGAGCTAGTGGGTGTCACTTGGTGATGAAAGAGATAACAGATGAGATGCCACAACTCTTGACTAAGTCACTACCAGCAAGACCAGAGAACTTTATGGGCAATGATCTGGCCTATTTTATTGCTTTGTGTGAGGCAGAAACGAAGGGTTTATGAGGACTCCAGTAACAGACTTCTGATATCTCTTCAGGGGGACTTAGGGTAGGTTTGCAACTATTCTTTTATAGATACATGAACCCTAGAAAGACTGACCTCTAAGCAAAACAGGATTTTGACAAGGGACCTATAACTTGTACTCCTTTCTCTCTACATACAGGTGACCTGTTTTAAGAAAGAAATGCAGAGCTATGGGATACCCGGCTTAAGAATGATGGGAAACAACCACAGTAATCAGTCAGGGCTTAGTCAGACCTCCAAGTAGTGGGTGCTTTGCTATGGTTGTTTTTAACAATCTAAGGAGTTAAATGTCACTTTCGTCACTTGAGAGAGAATTTAGTGAGTGACTTTGGTTCAAGCACTGCGTTTTGTGCTGAGGATATAGAATAAAATAAGGCATAGTTTCTGTCTCCACCAGACTTACACAATTAAGGGGCAGAGGGAAGCATGTACAGGTAAGTAAACAAAATGCAGTGTGGTAGAGGGCCTCCAGTAGTGAGCAAAGGGAGGCGCTGAGTTTGACTTTGCTTTGAGTGGGGAAGAGATAGGGAAGTTGTGTCAATTTCACTGAGAGAGTTATACTTAGGCAGAGTTTTGAAGGATGAATGGACATTTGCCAGTTCAGTAAGGGTGGGAAAGGGCATTAGGTTGGAGGGTGGAGAGAGGTGGAGACAGAAAAAGAGAGAGAAGCAGCCTGCCTCTGACTGAAGGTAAATAAGTGGTTTTTTGGAGTAGAGGAAGAAAACATTATGGAAAATTTCCCAAGGCTGTTTGTGGAAGGGAGTAGTAGGGACTGAGGTGAAGGCAGGGTCAAAGCCAGGAGGCCTTTGTTGTGACTAGCCGAAGAGCTTGAGGAGTCTGGGCAGGGTGCTGAGAGTACGTGATTTGCCTTTGTGTATCCCTTGCTTTGGAAGATGGAGACAGAGGATCTGAAACTAGAGATGGAAAAACTGGTCCATGTTCCTGCTATTGGAGTGGAGGTTAAACATATTGAAGCGGAAGAGGAAATGGACTTTGAGATTTTGGGGCAAAGTCATGAGACTTGGGAGTTTACTTTCTATGGGTGGAAATGGGGAGAGGGAGCTGTGTGAGCTTTCTGTAGTGACAGTTCAATGTCCATTTCAGTGACTACACTTGTGTTCTCCTCTCTGAGGCCTGGAGACACAGAGACAAGTAAGAACTGGTCTTTGCCCTCAAGGAGACCTCTAGACAGGGATAGGAGAGAAGGGAGGCTAAGGACGAATGAAAGGGTTGCCGCGGAGTGTTGAGTCCCTGGCTGAGATTATAAATCATGAGTTCATCAAGATGCTAGTTTATTGCATCATCTGTTTGGCATTGGATTAGAGCCTTGATTTGAGATTGGGATTTGAAGGCTCATGTGGAAAATGTGTAACACCCAGAAATAAGAGTGTTCAGGTTAAGTTGATAAATGAGTGAACTATATTCATGGCTATTTTCTTTTATAAGACTTCTGCCATAGAGATTCACAGTGCCTGGAAGTCGTCTGTCTGTTCCCTCTGACAAACTCTTGACCTTTCTTCAGCCCCCTCTGTGGCCCAAAAGGCTGAGAAGTATGGGTTGTCTTGCCATGGCGAAGTCCCAGGCAGGAAAACGGAGGGTGGTCAGCTCCGTTCCTGCCTGGTCACTGTGGGTTGGCTCTTTGTCTTTACTAAAGGCCATAGCTCCTGTCAGTCAACCCTCCCCATATTCCCGCCCCACTGTATCTGTGTCTGCTCTTTTCCCCGGCCCCTTGGGTTTTAGATGATGGCAAGGACTCATTACTGTTAGGAGCACTATCTATTTCCCTCAACCCTGTGCAAACCTTTATAAATAGTTTCTTTATTAAATTCCTAAGTGCCTAATTAGAGTGAACCATCTGTTTCCTGCCAGGGTTTGGACAGATAAATATGCGAGTAGTAATAATAGGTTTTCTTTCCTGACCCAGTACCCACAACACGTACACGTAACTGAAATAAAAGTTGCATGAGGGTACTTATCCTTACTATGAATGACGCCCTCTGATATTCTTATTCTACTTTTTAATTAAAAAAAAAGTAGTTGGGACATACTAATTTGATTTCATTAATGGGTAAGGGCTCACAGCTAGAAAACTAGTGGGCAACCTCATGTTTAAAGGGCATTATCTAGGTCACCAAAAATTCCCCATAGTGCTAAGATCTAGTTATTAAATGGATTGAATCAAAGTGTGAGATCAAAGGTAAATTCTTAAAGTCAAGTATGTCTTATAAGTGTCAATGAATATTTCTTTTAATGATTTATTTATTTTTTTAAATTTTTGACAGAGAGAGAGAGACAGACAGACAGAGACAGAGAGAAGGGGGAGGGGCCAGAGCAGTCTCCATAGTTGTATGTCATTAGTTTTTGGCATGGTTTCACTCCACAAGTGGGCACAGGGGCTGCACAAGGCAGGAACTGGGCTGGGGCCTCCCGCATGGGCCCTGGCATGAACTGAACTGGGGGCACATCCCAGTTCAGCATATGGGTCCACATGGACCAGGGCCTGGATTCGATCCTCGTACACCGGGGCTGCAAAATGAGAGCTCAACCTGCTGAGCCATCCTGGCATCCCCTAAATGAATATTTCTATAGATTATGATACCATGTGCCATATATATACATGCATATACATAAGTATATACATATATACATACACAGGTATATACATATATATGTGTGTATGCGTGTGTGTGTATAAATAGATAAACATACAAACAAATAAATAAAAGACTGGGATCTTGAGACTGTGGATGCCCAGCACATGCACTAAGAGTCATCCTGGCTTAGAAGTCTGGGTGACTTGATAAAATTTTGGAGAAATTGAAAGAGTTTTATGTGTCAGTGCATATTTGTTTTGTCGTGACATAGTAATAGTACTGGTAACTTTAAATATTAGGTTCTGAATTACTTCCTTTTGTAGCAAAGAACTGAGGAAATGAAAGATGGATAAATAATCCTTGTCACTGCATTGAAAGGCACATTGATAGAGATTCAGTGGGCTTGAGTTTTGACAGCAGTTTGATCAGAGCCATTTTCCCAGAACCTTATAAACCCTCTAATTGCACTTGAGAATTTTTAGTTAAAATACTTCTTTTTCTTTGGTTGCTGCAACTAGATTTACATTTCAAGTCTTTCTTTGTTTTGCCCACTTATGTCTGTGGGTGAGGAAGGGCTCTTTGGAAACGTGACAATAATGAGGAGTCTCACTGTATTGCTGTATTAGTTTCCTAGGGTTGCCATGACAAAGTGCTGCAAACTGGGTAGTTGAAAACAACAGAAATGTATTCTCTCAGAGTTCTAGAAGCTAGAGGTCCCAAATCAAGGGTCATGTTGACAGGGCCTTGCTCCTTTTGCTGCCACTGGGTGAGGATCCTTTCTTGCCTCTGACAATAAGAGACAGTGGAGAAAATCTGTCGATTTCACATAATGTTTCTCTTTATTCCTCTTTTTGGGGGATGGGGGGTGGGGGGCTCCAAAATGGCCTAGCAGTTATTTACTTTCTGTTTTATTAAGAAATCAACGTCTTACGGTCTAATACCACTTACTAATACCTTTTCCACTTAACCAGTTTGGTATCTGTACCCTTGTTCTTAACTGCCTGTTCAGGTGACCTTTTTGAGACTCATATTTGTCCCAAATTCCTTCTGATCCCATGTCCTTAATGGCCTGATTTCATCAAGCATTGATTGCAGCCCAACAGCCTGTCTGAATTCCATTCCTATTCAGTCTATGATTAAGTTAGCCTGCGGCAGTCAGGATGGTGTTTTGAGCCCCTGTCATGTGCCATATTGCACAGTTTCTTTCTCTCAGGGTTTTATAACCCAGTTGGAGAGCTATGTATACCTACTGGAAATGAAAACTATAGCCCGGTGTCAGGTGAGTTCTCTGGACATCAGAAGGGAGAGAGCTCACAATAGGCTGGCCTGGCCACATGTAAAAAATGGATAGAATTTAGATAAATGTAGTGAGTCATGTGGCAGAGACAAAGGAAATGGAAACAGCAATAGTTCTCAAACACTCTTTTCAAACTTAACCCTTTTAGTGCGGCAGGCCAATATATCGGCTCATACATAGACAGACCATAGTTAAAAGTGCTATAACTTATTATATTTTTTCTTGTATGATGTATGACTGAAATAATTACATTTCTTTTTCAGACGATGTAAAAGAATAGTATTATTATTAACTACCGTAATTCAATTTATATAAAACTAAAAAAACACATATGGATATCTAAAACAATAACTTCATAATGTTTTTTTTCCTAAGGTGATACATTTTATTAAATTATCCTTTGCATTTCTCATTAGTACCTCTGGCAGAAGGTAGCGCTAAGAGGGTTAATTTTAGAGAACTTGAGAGAACTTTTCATGTGAATTATGCCTATTTCTATTAATCGTATTAGAAATTAAAACTGAGGAATTAAGAAATATATATTTAGTTGATTTAATACAACATGAGCCTGTAACAGTTAAGATCACTTATTGTCATGTAAAATAACTATACTTTTCAAAATAAAAATTTAATGAGAAGAGTGGCACAGTATAATGTTTTTTATGTAAATCTCTTTGATATTTGCTTATTAGATAGCTGAATTTTCAAATCTGCTTTTTCATTCAATCTGTTGTAATATGTTGTTTGGTTGAAATTTATGAAGAAAATCCTGCCTCACATAGATAATGCATTTGGAAGGGGGAGGAGCATTTTAATAGGTTTTCCAGATAATTGTAGATATGCTTTCTGTAATGCAACAAGCAATGGTTTGTCTCCAACTTTTCTTCTCATATGTTTATTAAATCAGTTTCTGTGTCAGAAAACTGGATTCAGGCTTAGCTGGGTCTTCTTCTTAGACTTTCACCAGCTACACTCAAGATGTCAGCAAGGCTGTATGTATTCTTAGGTGGCTTGACTAGAAAGAATGCGCTTCGAAGCTTAGTCAGGTAGTTGGCAGAGCTCATTTCTTGCAGATATAGGACTGAGGGTCCTGGCTTTTCCTGGCTACTAACTGGAGGCCATTCTCAGCTCCTAGAGGTCACTTTTCTTTCCTAGAGGTCACTCACAGTGCTTATCATGTGGACTTTCCCAACCTGTTTGATGACTTCATCAAGCAAGGAGGAACCCTGAAGCACATTGGCTAGCAAGATGGAATTTTGGATAGCATGATAAAATCATAGGAATGACAGTACAGTGAGTGGTGGTTTCTTACAGGTTAGTTCTAATGTGGAATCTGAAATCATACCCATGAAATTTTCAAACTCTGTTACATTACAATTCATTGGTTTGTGTTGTACTTTGAATGGATCTTTTATCCATTCATGCTCTTTTCACATTATACATTGGTCACATGGAAAACATTGGCTCACCGAGTTACGCCAATCTTCCAAATGTTGACACATTTTATTATACAATTTCAAAAACCACACACATTGATATTACCATCCATTTCATCAGAAAGGTATAAGTATTGGGAAGCTATCAAGCTCATAAGTGGTGGATACAAGTTCTAAAATTTTAATTTTTGCTGTATCATTTTGGCCACAAATGCTGTCATTTGTTTTCCATGAAGTGCCCAGGTTGACATCATTCTTTTTTGAGAAATAATCTGCCGAAAGCTCAAGTATAAATAACCATAGCTTGTCTGTCGGTTAGTCTTTCAAGTGAAAATGGTACTCCAGGAAAATACCAGTTAGTTCAACTCAACTCAGTCAATCATATGAGTGCTTTTTCACTGAGGTGATCATTGTATGTCAGTATGCAGACCTGCCTTTTAGTCTATGTTCTTTTTTTTTTTTTTATTTAAGATTTATTTTTATTGTTTTTGACAGAGAGAGACAGAGAGAGACAGAGAGAAGGGAGAAGGCCCAGAGCAGTCTCTATTAAGTTGTACATCATTACTTTTTGATATA
Source organism: Craseonycteris thonglongyai (assembly GCA_004027555.1). Taxonomy (NCBI): domain Eukaryota; kingdom Metazoa; phylum Chordata; class Mammalia; order Chiroptera; family Craseonycteridae; genus Craseonycteris; species Craseonycteris thonglongyai. The sequence goes on from PVKE010008695.1 coordinate 25,183, forward strand.
GTTTCACTCCACAGGTGGGTGTGGGTCTGTGCAGGGCAGGAACTGGGCCAGGGGCCTCCCACATAGGAGGCACACCCACCACAAGCTGGGGAGCTTGCCCTGGGGAGAACTGAACTGGGGGCACATCCAGTTTAGCATATGGGTCTGAATGAGCCAGGGCTGGGATTCAATCCTCAGACCCCAGGGCTGCAAATGAGGGCTCAACCCACTGAGCCATCCCGGCTTCCCCTAGTGTACTTTCTATTTCTTCACATACAGTGTCAAAAAGATGTGAAATGAAGGGTTAAACATTGATAAAATCATTGTTGCTTCATCAAGGGCAGTCTTAAGTTAAATTACCACTCTCCCTTTAGAAGTGCTTCCCCCTTTTAAATGCAAATGAGCGGCAGTGAACAACACAGTGACCCCCAGGACAGTTTATTTGCCTTGATTCACAGAAGGCACCAGCAGTTTTATCTACCATTCCCTTTGCACCATCAGTGCAAGTGTCAACATAGTTATTCTAAGGATAAACGATGAGAGTCCAAAAACTTATTTACTGTGTTGACTATTTCAGCACAGTGTTTATTGTCAGGCATTCACATAAAAATATTCTTTTATCAGTATCAGTATCAGCATCAAGTAATCATTTCATACAAAAGAACTGCAAGTTCAGTCATATCTACAGATTAATCCATTTGTAAGACAAATGTATAATTCTGCAGATGAGATATTAACAGTTTTTACATTTTCGGCCAGATCTTTCATTTGGGAAGTTACGTTTGGGAGGTGGCACTGTCACACCTTTTAAAACCTGACTTATCATCTAGCAGACATTTAGCAAAGTCAGTTATACCACGCTTTCTTTGTATCTCAGTTACTGTATAAGCTTCTCCAGCTAATGCAATACAATAGCTTATCCTGTGAGCTGCCTCAGTGGCTTTTTCATTTCTAGTTTTGAAAAACTGTAATCATTTTTGGCTTTTAAAGTGCTCATCATGTCTACAGTTAAAAATATTCTCTTCCTTTACCTTGAAATTTCGTAGCGGTTAATTTCAAAATGATGCTACAATTTACCAATCTGTTGCATAAGACACAATAATGTAAATTACTAAAATCTATTAAGGACAAGGGGAAAAATAACTTTCCTATATTTGTTTACTTTTAGTTCTACCCAGTTCTTTTTATTGTTATTATTTGATTCCTCTCTTCCATGAACCAGAGTTCTCTGGTGTGCTAGGTTTATCTTTTTAAAATATTTTTAGATGTAGATAGTAGAGCTGTGCAGTTGAGAAAGCAGGTTGTCTAATCCCCCATTTTGATATTTGGACTATGTTTTATTGTGGTAAAATATATATAACAAAAAATTTACCATTTTTACTCTACTTAAGTTTATAGTTCTGTGGTATTAGTTGATTCACATTGGTCTATAACCATCACCACCATCATCTGCAGAATTTTTTTATCTTTTCCAACTGAAACTCTGTGTCTATTAAACAATAACTTCCCATAGTTTCCTCCGCTAGCCCCTAGTAATCACTATTCTACTTTCTGTCTCTATGTGTTTGACTATTATTAGGTACCTCATGTACCGGTAAGTGAATTCACACAGTATTTCTCCTCTGTGATGGGCTTATTTCACTTAGCAAAATCTCTTCAAGGTTCATGCATGTTCTAGCATGTATCAGACTGTCCTTTCTTTTTAGGTTTGCATAATATTAGTTATATATATATACATACATACATATATATACATACATATATATACATACACATACATACTAGATATTGTTTATACATTTATCAGTTGTAGGACACATGAATTGCTTCTCCCTTTTCGCTGTTGTGAATAACATTCTAATAATCATATGTGGACAAATATCTTGTCAGGCTCCAGATATTTAGAAATATAGAAATACTAAATTACTTGGTAATTCTGTATTTAATTTTTTGAGTTACTGACGTACTGGTTTTCACACTGGCTATACCATTTTACATTTCTACCAGCAGTGCGTAAGGGTTCCAGTTTCTCCACTGCCCTGTCAAAAATTTTTACTTTTCTTTCTTTTTTTCCTTTTCAATAATAGCTACCCTAATGGGAGTGATATCTAATATCCGCTTTTAAACCAATAATCCACCTTGCAATATAAAAAAAGTTATAAATTTTACTTTTGAATGAAATATTAAAGTCTAAATTATAGTTAGATATATTTGAACATTTAGGAGCATTTTTGAAAAAAAACAAAACATTGTAAATTTGTGAAGGGACAAACAAAATGCATAAATGACCTTTTAGAATTACTTGGGGACACGTTTGGGTCTTGTGGACTTTCTCAAAAGTCTTGAACCCTCAGAGATTCACAGACCTCACTTTGAGAACAGTTCACTGGAGTATAGTGTTGGAAACATGTTTACAGTGAGTTCAGGCACTGTTTTCCTAGGTAGGTAAAGGTTATTTTTCTTGGTCTGTGAATCTATTTATGATGAACTTCAAAAAACTGTTATTTTTAAAAAAAGAAATAAATTAGTTGTCATTGAATTAAGGTTAAGAAGGAAGAATGTTTTGTCATTGACTGGGAACCTACTTAGGATCTGGCCCTGAAAGGTGGGAATGAATATATTATACTTTTCTGACAACAGAAATATTTTCAGTCTGTTCCTAATCTTGAACATTTTTGAAGGTAATCTAAGGAGGATGCACATATCAGTCTTGAAGTTAAAAGATGTCTCTGAAGCAGCAGTGATGAAACTTATTAAAACAACTTAAAATACGTCGTTAGAGTACCAGCTGGCATTCGGGGCATGCTACTATATTAGAATGCTTAGAGTAGGAAAACAGCAAAAACAATCTTGTCTGGAGTTGAGAAGCATAAGAAATGATTGAAATTTGATTAACAAACAATTTACAAAAGTTAGGGTCTTCATTTTGTATCTTATAACCCAGATATATCACCATTTAAAAACATCATCATAAAATAATACCAACATTTCATTGAGAGTATATATTTTTTTCTATCGGCCGCCCTCTGAACCCTGGCAATGGTGGTGCTGAATCTGTGTTTCACCTCCAGTCAGGGCAGCCTCCCCTTTTTGCTTTTTTGCTTTCATTTCACAGTTTTGTATTTAGGCTGTCTTGGAAAGAGCATCTCTATCACAAATTGTCTCCATTTGTAGAGTACATATCTTTAATTTAAAAAACAGCCAAAGGTGGTGATCACTCATCTTTAGATAAGACATCTTTTTTCTATGATTTAGATGCTGTTTAAAATCACGGCATCTTTAAATTCTGATTCATGGGGAGTAGATTTGCGAAGTATAAATGTTTAAATAATACTGTATATAAATTATCAACAAGATAAAATGTCAAGATATGTGATAAAGCAGTAATCATGAGCTAACAGAGCTCCCTGTGACTAAATTGGAGAATGTGGGCTGTGTGCCACTATACAGATCAAACCTCCTACATTCATGTAGTGGACCGACCGTTCAGGGGGTATTCCTGGCCTTCTTGGTGAGGGTCATGCTGCTTAGGTAGATACTTGCATAATAAGATATTTAGTATAGACTGTTGTAACTAAAAATGGTTTTAGAGAAAAGTTAGTTTATTTCTCTTTTGGCTTTAACATTATGAGATATACAATGCTGAACATTAAATTGTCTCATGCAGTGATGATGAAAACTAATTGGGAAGGAGAGGTGAGGACACTAAGAAAAGTACATGGTTGGGCAAAAGTGGGGAGATGATGCTTGATGTGGAAATGCTTTTGTACACCATGGGCCACTTGCCTCTGCAGCCACAAAGATCAGGATACTAAGTGTTAAGATGGCATAAAAACAAAATCTTTTTTCTGCATGTTTGCTATACCTTTCTATGTTTGGCCCTGGAATTTTAAAGTGCGTGGCAAAGTTTCTAAGTAGTGGTTCAGACGATCATTGGGCTGGAGGCTTGTGTGGTCATTGGTGCTGATGGGGTAAAAAATATTGGGCCACTTCTGAGAAGGCAAAGTCTGATGATATTTTTATAGTTGGAGACTATAGAGGCACAGAGTATGTGCAATAAAGCCAAGAGCTTGAAGCCCAGTGGGAAGGAAAACTTTTTGTACTCTTAGTATGGCAAGTCTTGCCTCCAAAGAGCATGCGGCAAATGTAATGAATTTATTCCTCCCAAGAGGTGGCTTAAGTGGGAAGTGAAGAATTTGTCTGTTTGAGATATGGCCAGACCAGAGCTAACCCTCACGGTTGATGTTGGGAAGACAATACATTGCTCTGCGCTTCCTTCTTGATTAGTCTGGCTGGAATAGAGGGCTCAGTTTCTGAGGACAGGTAGTTGAGGATGTTGTAGTTTTGGAACCTCACTCAAGAAGATCAAGAATTGCCTGGATAGGAGCTTTATTCCAAAGGCAAGGAAAAGCAGTGATAATGGCATATTAATAGCAAAAGCGCTTTTTTTTTTTTTTTTAGGTAGATTGTCCAGAGTCCAGTGTGAAGGATAAACTAGAAGTGGGAAAAACAAAGATCAAACAGGTAGCTGTTATAACTGAGATACGTAAATCCTGTTGGTATTAGCTCTGATTTCTATACACTTTGAGCTTAGTACTTCAGACAACATTTAGAGTAGAAAATCTACAAAGTTAGACTGGCTGCCAAAGAAACTCAAATAGCTCCATGCTGGGTTTTGGAAAAGGCACTGGGTTTGGGCACAGGGATTCGGTGACTATGATGAACTAGCTCTGAAGCCGTGGGCAAGACCCTTGAGCTCGCGAGACCTCAGATGTAGAGTGGCTTACTTATAAGGCTATGAAAATGTTTTGTAGTGTCTGATTTATTGCTTTCAAATACACATTTCCAAGATCTAAGTTCCACATGCTGCCAAGGAGTGGTCTTTTAGGGGCCTATTATGAGGAAGTATGATGAATAGATGACTCATTTATAATTAACAGTGTATATTTCCATACACACAATTTCTGAGCTCTGAATCTCCCATAGTAGACCTCCCTGCTCCTTAAGTAGGGTTAAGCCCTTGAAATTTTGTTTGCATCTTTAATTTATTTGGGAAATGAATTTGTCTGAGATACATATAACTCATCTCCCTAATTAGATTGTAGTCTTGAAAGCAGAATGCTTCATTTTGGTCTGTTTGCTTGTTTGCTTTAATCCATCATAATGCCTTAAATAGTACTATGCATACATAAAGCACTTAATAAAGCATATCAGTGAATGAGTAGCTGGAGCATAAACTTTAGTTCCCATGAAAGTCTTATAAACACTAAAATATTTAATATTTAAACAAGAATTAATAAATTCTTGGATATGTTATCACTGCCCTGAATTAGATGATGCGTTTGTAATTATTATTGCTGTGGCTACTTGTAGGTATGATTAAAAGGCCAGGAAAGGTTTTCACAATGTATTCCTATAGAAAAAATTGGTAAGAGTTGGTTCCTAATCATGTAACTTTTATTCTTTATACTGACAGGAATTGTCAGTTTGTAAAGATCTGTTTTTTGAGAACCTCACAGATCCAGAAAGTAGCCTACAATTGAGTGGGGAGGAAACAAAAAATGAAGAGGCCAGTGCAACAGTGGTCAGTTACATAGAGAACAAAGCACTTTGTCAGTGTTATGGCCAGAAGGAAAATAACACATTTCTTGACTAGAAATAATTTTTGAAATGAAAGTTTGAGTGCCTGGCTTATGCATTTAGTTTCTTTGGAACCATAGACAAGAGATAAAGGAATAAAAAGAGAAACTTGAGGGAGGATGAGTAGCCGACGCTGTAGGTCAAAGGGGCAAAGGAAAGAATCCAACTAGAGGGCTCCTCATCATGGGAGGAAGCTGACCCTTCTTCATATTAATGGCTCCCTGGATATTCCTTATATTCTTACCTAAAACATCCATGATACTCATAATAATAAGTCTGACCTGTGGTTGAAGCAATTGAAGATGTTTGACCTGTTTTAAGACATTGCATCGGAAGCCCGATATTTACTTAATTTCTTTATCAGAAATGTTTGTGTAAACATGATAAGTCTGTTTTTTCTTCTAACAGTACCTTAGTTACTTGATCCTTTGAGAATCTGAGTTAAATAGGTCGATGCTCCAGACAGCTGTTTATATTTTATACATAAAAATCATAAAGTCACTTGTTTATTCATGTAGCCAGTATTCACTGGCTGGCAGACATGTGACAAAAAAATTTTGCTAGTCAATGGGGATACAAAAAAGATATTATGTATAGTTTCTTGTAGGAAACTATAATTCTGCTTGACATTGCATGTCACCTATACAGCGCCATGTCTCAGAAATGACCACTCTGCTTGGGGAGTTGGAATTTTTGATGCCCTCCTTCAAGGGATGAAACTTGAGATTCCTTTGGTGCCTTAAATTTTTGACTTAAAAGTGATCTTTGGATGAAGCCACAGATACCACATGTTGACATAGATGACATAGTACACAGCTCGATTTGACTGGTCACTGTACCATTCTATACTGTCTGCTCTTCCATCCCCAGTCTTGGGTCATTTTTTTTTAACCTCAAATGTGATGCTGGAGTGAGATGTAAGAGACATTCTAATATTGACCCAAATTTCCACACTCTGCAATCTTTATGCTTTCTTTATCTACAGTGACTTTCATACTTGATATCTTTTCCACTAGATTGTAAGGTCTTTTGTGGTCATGATAATGCTAGTGATATTGAGATAGAAGGTAGTGATGACTGTTCCTAACATCCTTTGAACATTACTCAACCTCAGACAGTGTATATAACTTATCTCATCTGATGCCTACAGCTTCTGAGATGGGGGCTGTCATTCTTTCATACCTTACCAAAGATGCCATTGCGACTTACAGAGGTTAGGTGACTCTTCTATATCAGTGCCAATCATCAGCACGGTGGACTAGGTAGTCACTTTTCTGTTTTTTCTTTGTTTTGTGTGTATGTCTCCATATAATTTATATCCCTCTTCCCTGCCACATGCTCGGCTAGTCTAGGTTTTTGTTTGTAGTAAGTACTGAATAAATGACAGATTCTGTTCTGTAAGGTGATTATGCTCCCTGGCTTCTTGTTGTTCTGCTTGATATGCCATGAGAGTGGTCCCCAGATGCCCTCAGGTGCTAAGGCATTGAGATTCAGGTCGCTGTTTGTCCTCCTGTCTTGATCCTTTACCTTGTATTTTGCCATCACTAGCTCTTCTCCTTTGTCATTCTGTAGCTCAGCACTCTCGTGCCTTTTCTGTCACTGTGGCTAATCCCCCACTGCTTTCTGCCATTGCTGACCCCAGCCGAGCCAGGGTTGGCCAGTCTCTTTCCTCCTCTTTCCACTGTCTTCTTTTCCTATGGTCTCCAGTGAGTCTCAGCATCAATGCCAAGAGATTGGCCAACTGGGCACTCGTTTTGCTTGTGAACATCAGTTGTTTTGTGTCAGAACATGCTGTTCTTGGCCTTTCTTCTTAGCTTTATTCCTGGGTGGGCCCAGGGCTGTTACTTGGTCCTCACAGGTTGGTTGTTGTTTGGTTGTTGGATACTGCTCCCAAGTTGTAGCTGTTTAAGAATTATGGTACCAGACATGATGCTTTACTGTATAGTAACTGTTGATTAGGAAAAAAATTATCAGTCTCCTAAAATTTTCCATTTCTCTGTTGTTTCTTTTTAAATGGAATTATGACAGAGTTCTTTATGAAACACACATAACAGCTACCTTATATTTTGTTCATAATAAATTTTGCTTCAATATGTGTATTTTGTATTTTAGTTCCTGACTGAATTATTCTTCCCTCCAGTGAACACTCTGAGTATACCTGTGGGTATTTATATGGGTATTTAACACCTAGAGACGGTAACATTCCTGAGTGTTACCCAGTGGTCTAAGGTTCAGCCTCTGTTGTGGAGACACCTCAATTTGGAGAGGAAATGACACGGTTGTCATTTGTATGGACTCTGATAGGAGATTACGTAGAGTCAAATACAAGCCGTGCCATGTATTAGTTGTATGAATTTAGGCAACTCACTGTGCCTCAGTTTCATCATCTATAAGATGGGGTTATAGCATTGCTATGCAGGACTAAACGAGTTCACATTTCTAAAGTGCTTAGAGAGTTCTGGACACACACGAACAGCCTACATGTATCTTCAATATACTATTGATGCTTCTCAGGTAGATTTTGATCAGGTTCACTTGTGGGTTCTGTTGCCAGTAACTGACATAGAGCTTGACATGTAGTTCCCACTCAGAGGTTTGTTGACTAAATACATGAATGTATAATAAGTAGCACACCCTTTACTAAACCTCATAGTCCTTTAAAGTATTTTTTAATTAAATTGTTTTGAATTTAAGTTCTCTACTCTTTGGGTGGCTGCTTTAGTTACTGGGTGTTCATTGATTAAATTATGATTTGTTTGTTGATGTTCTTTCTGGCTGCCATAGGAACAGTCGTTAGCTGTAAGAAGACTAACTTAACATTTTCATAAGAACTGGCTTTTGGTTCGGAGTTGTCCACCAAATGTGACTTATCTAGGATAATAAAGTATGTGTATTTATTATAATTGGTATGTTGTTGAACATGCATAGTTTCTGAAATTATGAAAATTATCATTCATTACTGTCTGTCTCCTAATAATCTTTTTTTCTAACAAATTTGGTTTTGGTTGACAATTAACAGTTGTGGTGAGCACTTAAAATATTTATTGCATTTTCTTTATAAATTATCAATACTTAAAACCTAAGTTATATCATAAGAGATTAAAACTATTTAAGTAGCTTGCAACATGTGATGTGTAGACTTCTTATTTAGTTCAAGGGAAAATGTAGATTATTGACCCTCTAAACCCACTGATGCTAAGAAAACAGTCTGAATTTTAATCTTATACTTGACACTTGATACAGATGAACAAGCATTTTCCTTCCCTTTTGTGTAGGGTGGACTTAAGCTGGAGATGCTCTTGAATGATGTGGTACTTCAGTCTGGTGTCTTCTCTGTTGTGGATGCAGGGTCCTGCCTGCTAGCCTCCCTGTTGTCTTTGACCGTGACACTCATCAGTGTTTCTGAGAGCCACTTTAGTGCAATGTCAGAGACCGAGAATAGGTTTGCTTATTTACCGGTAATACTTTGTTTGCCTGGTTAATTCAGGTTGTGGTCTTGGAAAATTCCTGTTGCTTCTTTAGTACAGTCAATCTTTGCAGGCCCCTTAGATAACTGTGGCAATCCAAGTCTGTTATTTCTACCCTGTGATTTCTCAGGTAGTCCCACCCTTGCTATGGAGAACTGTCATACGTGGCTCTTAGCTCCTCTGCTATTCAAATATTGTATCCCCCATTCTATCAAGTTTATGTCTTATAACCTTTAATCTTTTCCTTTGGGGCACTCCTTTCCCCCTAACCTCTTCTAGAATCTTGCAGTTAATAGTACTGTCTTGATACCATCTAGGCTTTGGTCTGATTTTGAATGTTTGACTTGAAGATTTGATTCTTTTTAAAGTTATGTTGTAGCTTGAGGCATCCTAAAGATAATGATTGGTAAGGACTTGCCTCCTACCAGCTGCTGGGAAGCTGCTGTCTTTGAAGACAGAACTACCTTGATCCATGCTACACCCAAAGGTCCATACAGGTCCCCTGGGGTGTGATGCACCTTTGAATGTGTCTCTCTGTGATTTTAGGAAAAGAGGGGAGATGAGGAGAATGGGAATCAATATCTGAATGGACTTTTCATGTAGCAATATCTGTTTTATAAAACAAGGATAGCTGTACATTGTTACTGCCCACTTCTTTTTAAACTAAAAATAAAGTGTTAATTCTGCATCCCTGAAGCTGTTTCTAGTGGCCAGTGGTTCTGACCGTGACAGCAGCAGGTGTGTTCACCGGTGATGCTTTCTTACAATATGCAGGACTAGTTTCTTCCCCCACTCACCCTTTAACTTTCCCAAGGGTTGTAGTGTTGTTTATGAGCCATCCGCAAGCTCTCACCTGCTTTCCCAGTGGTGCATTTGGGCAGGACTCATGGGCGCGTCATAGTCATTGGTCACGGATCATAACAACAAGACATGTAACTGATACAGATTGAGCAATTATTCTATGCCAGCAACTTTCTCTTTGTGGGTATTTTTCTCTTGTGCTGAGTTAAGGCACTTGCTTGACAATTGTAATATGGTAATATTAGAAATTGGAGTAAAACTTGACTACGTGTATACATACTCAGGTCAGGAACCACCCTTCTTGGGTTGTAGTGGGGTAAGTGGGCTTTGTAAGTTTACCAGAGGGTATTGTTTATAGTTCTGCAGAAATAAAAGTGCCTCACATGTATATATTCTTACTATGCAGGCAGGGGTACCAAACATTTATTAATACTTACGGTATGCCAGACTCCATGCTAAGTGCTTTCATGGCATCATTTCACTCAATTCTTGCAAAAGCAAGGTACTTCTGACTTTACCTCTGTAATCTTCAGATGAGGAAACTGAGCCATAGAGGATTTAAGGATAAGGTGATAGTAAAAGCTAGCATTTAATGGGTGCTTCCTACCTGCCAGACAAGTGCAAACAGTGCACATTGTTAATCTATTTAATCCTCAACAGCTTCATGAAGCACTTACTATTATCACTGTTTGATAGATGTGGAAGCTGAAACCTGGAGGTTAAGTGCTTACTCCATGGTCATCCAGGTGGCAAAGTGGCAGAGCCTGGTTCCAAGTTCAGGCTGACTGACTCGTGGTTATGCAATGACTATGGAGATTTCTTGGTCTTCTGCTTCAGCATCTCTTTTCTCAGAACCACATTGCCCACAATTCTTAAAGGGAATTTAAAATTATGAGAAGGGTGAGAAGTTGTTTAGATCAGTGGCCTTCAGGGACGTTGTGCAATGCCTAGAGACATTTTTGGTTGTGATAACGAGTGAGAGGGTACTATTGGCATCTGCTAGATGGAGGTCAAGGATGCTGTGAACTGTCTTACAGCACAGAGGATAGCTTTCCTGCAACAAAGAATTATCAGCCCAAATGTCAGTAGTACTGGAGTGAGAAATCCCAGTTTATAGTGTTTTGAGTGAATCCTTTTCTGTCAGAGGATTCAATGCCTTAGTTTGAAATGATGCAAAAGGTGTTTTCATTTATTTGTTTGTTGTTTTCCTTAGGCTATAGAGTTAAAAAGGGAGAGGAGGTGGAGCTGATACTAAAGTTACAGTGGAGAGGTTCTTGGCTTAGAGGGCCCTTATCCATGGACTACCTTCATTTTCATTTTAAAAGCTAACTTGAGTAGACTGATAGGATCACAAATTCCAGGTTAAAGGACCTTTCACATTCTAGAATGTAGGAGGGTAGTATCTTTAAGTTCCTCCTTCTAGCTGAATTTGAGATATTATCTGTAGTGTGTGTCTCTGAATACTTCTTTGTATATAATTTGTGTGTGTGTGTGTGTGTGTGTGTGTGTGTGTGTAAGAGTGACTTCATAAAAGATGGCTTCTGCCAGAATTCAGAACACAGCAGGTAATGTACTTACTGAGGAGGTAACAGCATGAGTAATTTTTGTCTCATGAGAAAGATGTAAACTAGTTTATTATAATGATGTAATATTTGGGTGCTTGATTTATCATCCCCATTTTCAACGATGCAAAACCTTATGGGCTAAACAGGTTATAAAAATTCAAAACGTGTCCTTGAAGTCTGGCATTTTCCCCTAAGCAATTAAAGTGTCACGTTTGTCCTGATAGTTTGCTATTTGTGGGTATTTCCACAGATCATGGTTAAGAACTCAGCATCTGCACCCATACAGGGGAAGTTTTACATGCTTAGTTCATGAGCAAGGTCATAATCGGTGAAGATGGGAGTCCTTCAGACAACAAGGCAGAGACGCGGCCTAGGAAAGCTGCAGCCTCAGCATTTAGCAGTGCTGAGGAGGCACATATTCATCTGTGTGTGGAGGAGTGGGGACCCAGGTCAGAAGCATTGTGAAGGAGGAGATAGCCTTTCCCTGGTTCTCATAAGAGAAACTTAGAAGTCAGGGTTGAGCACCATCCTAAGCAAAAGTGTGGCTTTTTTAGGGTAGACTGGGAAAGGGGAGATAAAAGGAAATCATCATCATCATCATCACAACAAGAAGAATGATGCCTACCATGTACTGAGTACTGACTTGAGAATGCAGAGGTACCCAGCGTTTTTGGCACCAGGGACTGGCTTCAGGGAATGCAATTTTTTCCATAGGTGGGGTGGAGGTTGGGGATGGGGGGGATGGTTTCGGGATGATTTGAATGTATTCATTGTGCAGTTTATTTCTAATATTGTGACACTGTAATATACGCTGAAATAATTATACATCTCACCATAATGCAAAATCACTCACTGATAGGATTTTTATAGCAGTCTGCAAACAATTGACTTATTATGGTCTCTGTACAGTGAAACACCTCTGCTAATGTTCATCTGTGTTTGTAGCGGCTCCCCAGTGCTAGCATCACCGCCTCAGCTCCACCTCAGATCATCAGGCATTAGATTCTCATAAGGAGACCTCAACCTAGATCCCTCACATGCGCAGTTCACAATAGGGCTCGGGCTCCTATGAGAATCTAATGCTGCTGCTGATCTGACAGGGGACAGAGTTCAGACAGTAACGTGAGCAATGGAGAGTGGCTGTAAATACAGATGAAGCTTCACTTAATCGCCTGCCACTCACCTCCTGCTGTGCGGCCCAGTTCCCAACAGATCAGGCATTGGCACTGTGGTGTTGGACACCCCTGCTATAACAAATGGCACTAGTTTAGATGAACTCGGTTAATCTTCAGAGCAAGCCCATGGGGTTGGTATTATAACCTTCACAGATAGGAAAACTGGTACCTAGCCAGGCCCTGTGTCCTATCCATGGTCACAGGGCTCTTAGGGCCACAGGCAGCCTCTGGGCAGCAAACCATCGTGACCAGGGAGTGTTGTCGGCAGAGCAGTGCTGTGCGTGATGGACATGATTCTGGAAGAAATGCCCTTGACACAACTTTCTGTGCTGTTAAGGAAGAGTAGGTTTGGACTTCATTTAAGGAAACTGGCCCTGTTACGCTTGGTCTCTCAGAGGGATTCTTGGAAATGTTGTAACCTGAAACATTGGAGAAGTGTGATTTGAGTTGAACTGGCCAAAGTGATTAATTTGGGCAATTAAGTATGAAAGTGCAACTACAGACTAAACAAATGGAAATTATTACCACAAAGCTTTCCTCCAGCAGAGAGTCAGGGTCAAGCCAATCTGGAGTCTGTGGCTCTTTTAGATTAGTTGTGAGAATGTAACAACAGTTCATTCTTCTCCTTTGCCCACAGTGGGCCCCAGTGTAGGGGTTGAGGGAGTGGAGGGAGAAGAGGTATATTTCTTTGCTTGACGGTAATAGCTACGATTACTGTATACTCTTTCTTATATTTTATACTGTCTCCCCCGGTCTCCACCCTCATGACATGAAACGAAGGCTAGGGTTTGGTTATAAAAGTAGCAGGTTAATAGTGTATCAAAAAGTTCTTGGTATTTATTTGTGTTTCCTTGAGTGACTCTTCTCTGCAGTTACTTTATTATAAGAGATGGGTCTAATTTGACCTACAGGCTCAAAGAGAATTCAGTTCCACTCCTTCCTTGTTCATTCATTCATCAAGCATTTATAGAAAGCCAGTCCTTGACCTGGAGAAGCTCATAGTCTAGACTCTGGGGGAAAAAACAGATGTGGGAACCAATAAGTACAGAGGTGGGTGTGAAAAGTGAAGACAGAAGGGAGGGCTAAATGTTTGTAAGCCCCTAGAAGGAGGCGCTCCTGCTAGAGGCAGAGAGAAGCGGGTAGGAGGCAGCCCTATATTCTGGGGAGCATTTTCTCTATTTTGTTTCATTCTTTGTTGTGGACTGATACACTGCCTTTCTGAACCTCTGTTTGTCCTCTTATCCAAACTAAGTCTCTTGGGTAACACAGCAAGATGGCTGCCACCACGTTGCTTTCTCCACCAGGGCTGCTGGTTCTTCCTCAGACTCACACACAGCCATACGCCGGGCTCTGCTACCTTCTGCTGATACTCATGAGCTGCTGCAGCTTTGCACCTTTCCTTTTCTTTTCTGTCATTTGATCTGACCATCCCTGTCACTTGTCACAGAGGTGGCCTGAAGCACACGGGATGTTGAAAGTACTGTGTTGGAAAATACATAGCAAACATATACAAATAATTCCACTCAGGTGAGGGAGCATTTCATCCTGCTGGAAATCACTTCAGGTTTGAAGTGCAGGGTAGTGTATACATTTCTGTTTTCTAGGTGTTGTTTTGAAGTACCCGTTTGCTTAAGAATATCCGTGAAATATTGTTCACACCTGACCCTATTAATTTGCCAAATACGAGTATGGCAGCATTATGGCCCCTTAGGCAGAGACTGAGGCTCAGTAAAAGAGGCTATATCTGGTCAGTCCCTGTAACAATTTGTGTGACACTAGCATGAATCCCTTCCATGAGAAAAAGCTGAGGGAATAGACATAGTAAATTTGGAAGCAAAATTGTCCTTTGTTAAAGTACACCATAGTACTCTTATGGAAAACAGATGACATTTCTATGAGAAGAATTTCACATTTAAGCAGTCTAGTTATTGTGCTTGGAGAGCCTTACTTCCTTTGCTTAATATCAGATTGCATATTATAGTTATGAATCCCTAATTCTAATAAAATGCAAGCCAATGGAGTATTTTCATATATTTTGTCAAACCATGGACTTTAGACACAAGAAGTCTAACCTACTGTAAACCCATTAGGGGACAGGTTTGGAGGAACTGAAAACTGCCTCCTGTTCTCTGCGCCCTGCGGTTGGAGGATTGTGTTCTCTGCTCTAACACGTCCTGTTCTTTCTGAGATCATCTAATGTCCTAACAGGGGTTCAGATATTGAGTAGCATGTGTAAGTAAATTATGTCCTATTCTTCTACCTTCTTCACTCTTTATTCCAGTCATAAAAGCCTTGCTGTGTTATTATGTGTTGATAAATGCTTCATAATTACTATACAACTAAAATGTTGAACTTGAATGATTATATGGTTTTTTTATTTAAAAAAGAAAAAAAAGCAACCTTTCTTATTGGAGAAAGACAGAGGGGTGGGGCAAAATGAACTCTGGCAGAAAAATGTAGAAAACAGGAATTACTTATGGTAGGAGAGAAGGGGTAGGAGGGGCTCTAGGTCCAACAGCCCGGTCTTGAGTGTTTATTATTCCCAAGGTACTGCAAGGGCGTTATATGGATTTACCCACATGATCACAAGAACTCTTATGAGACCACTACTGTTACTATTCCCATTCAAAGGATGCAAAACCTGGGGTGCAAAAAGGTTGGTTGCCTTGTTGCCCAAGTTAATACTTAGAGACTGAATTTGAATCTGGGCAGCCTGGTTGCAGCCTGCAAAGGTGTTGATGGAGAATGAACTTGGAATTGCATTTACCCTGGTTCAAACCTACTTGTTACTTCCCAACTCTGTGATCATGGGTACAGTTACATAACCCATCTCGGTCTGTCTTCCCCACTTGTAAGTGGGTATAATAATACAGTATAGAGTTTTAAGTAAGGTGATGCATGTAAATAGTTTGGCATTTAGAAGTGTATGAGGAAATGTTGCCTTTTTTCCTTTTGGTTTTCTGTCCTGAGGTAGTGGTGGTGGAAGCTTGCAGCCCTGACTCACTCTGAATGTCCTAGAGATATGAGGTGCCTCCCAGCACTCTTAGAGCTTTGCACAAGTTGTGTGAACACATGCCCACACAACTAGAACCTTTCTACTCTTTGGTGATTCCAAAGAGAAGTGTGTTACATTTGCTAAATGTAGGGCTGTGAACGTAGCGGATAAGCACCCTTTCCTGGGAGTGTGAGGGAGTTTTCCCTAGCACCCTTGACTTCTTTTTCCTGAGGGAAGATAAATGTTTACTGCTTTTTATCCTTGACTTCTTTCTTCGGAGTAGTTAAGAAAGGGAGGGAAACAAGTGTAAGGTAGGGAGAATTTTCCTCTACCTTCTTAGGGTCTTTGGCTCGGCCTAGAATTAAACTGACATAAGGCAGATTAACAGGAGAAAAGCATACAGGTTTTTATTACAATTTTACATGTACTTGGGGACCCTCACTAGAGAACGAACACCCAAAGAGGGAACCAGAGCAGAATATTTTTATATATTTTAGATGAGGAAACAATGAATTTTTGAAGCACTGGTAAGACACAGAGCTTTGGGCTAGGGACAGCAAATTGTAGAGAAGCAACTAGGAAAATAAGGGTTAGTTTAGTAAGGTTTGTTGGTGCAATCTCCATTGGCCCTAGTTCCTCATCTCCTGGTATAGGGAGGATACCTGTCACATGGGAGTATTAGCTCCTGCTTCCAGAAATAAGCATGAGGGTCAGAGTTCCCTTCTTGCACCTGCTGTTTCTCAAGTGTCTTTAACTGAAAATAACATACCAAAGCGGCACATTTGGGGGTGACATGCTCAGAACTCTTTACACATTTGAGTGAATATAATATGTAGTGTCTTTTTGGATTTTTTGCTTATTGTTTTTGGTTCCCTCAAGGGTCCTAAGAGTAAGAGGTGGCACCTAACCTCAAGCTTTCTCTTCTACAGGATGGGTTGGACGTGCACATTAGTTTGTGGACTTGATAGCTTGAACCAAGCTTGGGTTACCGACAGGCTCCTCCCCACCCCTATCCATTCTGTGCTCTGTTCTCTGCTGTCCCTTGGCTAGCCCTGCCGTTACTCAGTTGTGGAAGGAAGGTTTTTACACAGCTGGAAAGAAGCATTCAACAGGAACATCTGTGTATTCATATAGATGCCATTTGTTTCCTTAACGGTAGGAGAATGTTTCTTTTGACAGGATTCCTAAAGTGTGGTCCAAGGACCACCTGCGTGAGAAGCCCTTGGCATTTATTAAATAGATTCCTGGCCCACCCCAGACCCACTGAATCAGAATCGCAGGGCCAGTATCTGTGGTTGTAAAATAGTCTCTTCATGGCTTGATCACATTTCTCTTTGATGGAAAATGGCAATGCAGACTTATCCCGTCATGCAACCTTGCTCAGATCTTGGCACAAAGGTTTTCAGCACCGATTTTCTCTCACTGTGGTTTGTCAGCACCAGTGAGGGCCTGCTTGTTAAAGTTCCCTGTGAGCTTGCTTATTGGTGAGCAGTGCTGGGGGAGGGGGTCACGGAGCCCAGAAGTTAAGGGAGGTGAGGCCTGTGCAGCCAGGAGCCAGGAACATGAAATTCACGGAATTAGGTTCAAGGCAGAGGTGGTCTGTCCTCGGGGGACTTGAACTCAAGTATTTTATGGAGCAGAGGAGGGAAATGAGATTCAAATAAGTAGTGGGTGATTCCAGTAGAAACAGGGTGAAGGTAGGGGTATAGGGCCGACCTTGGCTGAGGGACCTTTGGAATTAATCTCAGGCCTTGTCCTCAAGGTGTTTATGACTTGCAAGTCTATCTACTGGGAATTTGTTTGACGATTGAACATTTAGGTATTGAGTGTAATGCATGGCATGGATTGAGTGTACCTGTTGCTTATAAGTAAAGGGTAATATTGAAGATAGCTAGTTAGAAGCACAGTGGAAATACTAAGAACCAGCCAAGTTGATTCCTGAAAATGTACTATTCCCCCTCTAAATCTACTCTCTTAGATATTCTAGAAAACACAAGAATACATAAACACAGATTCTAACTTTCTAGTGCAGTTGTTCTTAAACTTTCTTGTACTTTGGAACCACCTGGGGAAGATTTTAAAGAATACTGTTGTCTGGTTTTCACTCCCAGACATTCTGAGTGAATTGATGGTTTTGGGTATGACTTGGACACTAGGATTTTAAAAGGTCTCCAATCTCTTATTTTTATTTTATTTATTAATTTTTACCTTTAAATACCTACCTTTATTTAAAACTAAAAAAAAAAAATTCAATTACAGTTGACATTAACATTATATTCATTTCAGGTGTCCAGCATGATGGTTAGAGATGTGTATAACTTATGAGGTGATCCCCCAATTAGTCTGGTACCCACCTGGCACCATACCTAGTTATTACAGTGTTACCGACAGTATGCCCTATGCCATATTTTACATTCCCTTCACTGTTTTGTAACTGCCAGTTTGTACTTCTTAATCTCTTCACCTTTTCTTCCTACCCCCACATCCTCCATCTGGCCACCATCAGTTTCAGCTCCTCATTTTTAGATGAGGAAATTCGGGTCTAGAAAGACTGTGATGTTTTCGAAGGTCACATGGTTTTAAGAGCAGAGACGGGATTCAGTAAACAAAAGTCTCCTGACACATAGCTCTGGGTCCAGGAACCAATTCTGGCCTTACAAACAGAGGGCATTTAAAACAGGGTACTGTCGACACAGATGATGCCAGATCTGAGGAGGCGAACCGGAGATGGTGAGGCAAGTCCGAGACCAGCACCCCTAGGGCTGGAGAGATGATGGGAACGGATGATGTTTCTGGATCTCAGATGCCAGAGCAATCGTGGAGGAAGCTAGAACCAAGTGGGGGTGGGGGTTGCCTGTCAGGCACAGTAACTAATGCAGGGAGCTGAGGACGCCCCCTGAGTCAGGGAGGGCGAGGAGAAGTAGCTTCCCCTCTTCTCTTTGCCCAGGCTTGCTAGACGTGCACTGGCACATCCTATTGGCCAAACCCGTCCGGGGAGTGTGGTCCTCTCTGGAGCAGAAGAGGAAATGGACCTGAGAGACCAGCACTGTGGTCCTTTTGATACACTGAGGTCCTGTATTTGGAGCAGATCTGTGTCTGGATGCTGTGCTCAAAAAGGAGGGTCTGGGGAAGCCGGGATGGCTCGGTGGGTTAAGCGCTCACTTTGCAGCGCCGGGGACCAGGGATCAAATCCCGGCCCCGGCCCGTGCAGAACCATATGCTGAACTGGGAGCTCCCCCAGTTCAGTTCTCTCTCTGTCTCTGTCTCTGTATCTCTCTCTCTGTCAAAAATAAAAATAAATAAATAAATATATATTTTAAAAAAAAAGAAAAAAGAAAAAAAAAAAGGAGGGTCTTATGGGAATTTCTCAGTAAATTGTAGGTGGAGGAGGGAACCACTTTTTTTTTTTTTTGAGGAATAATTATTAAAGCGGATAATTTTTTATATCAGTTTTTATAAGCGGTATGATCAAAAGGCTTAATACATGTGTGCACCTTTTCATTAATATTCTCTTTTCTGTTTCAATTCAGGTCCATATCTCTTTGTGATTCATGTTTAAATTTTTACAGCCTTTGTATTGAAATTATATATAGGTTGAAAGAGACCCACTGGTGATCTTATCTGTGCTAAATCTTAAGTACTTGTTACCTTGAGGATTAGTTTGTACTTTCTAGATATAGCAGTACAGCGTGATGATTCCATATACATAGATGAGATGACAGACTTTGCTTTACAATATCCTTTAAAGACGTTTAAGAAGAAAAATGGAATTGTAATACACTGCATTTTATTTGTCCTGCCTGCTGGGCCAAGTGCTTCGCATCCAGCGGAGCTAAGCCGTGCCACCGTGCTGTTGTAACTGCAGCTGCCATGTAGAGCGCAGCCTTCTTTAGACTCGGATAATGGGCTTGATGGAGCCTCAGTAAACTAAACACAATCCGCTATTTCCTGTCTAATCATTTTGATTAATTCCATCATAAACACATACCTGACACTCCTTAATCAATAAAGGTAGCAAAGGGGCTGGCCAAAGGCTTCAAGGGTGTTTTCAACAGCGGATCCCTCCCCTGACTTCAGGTTCATGGCTTGGCCTTTCCATTGGTCATGATCTGAAGACCTGTGTCTATTGTAACCCATCCCACCGAACTGCCGTGAGGCTAATTAAGTACTAAGGCTGGCCCCTGTTTTGAGGATGAAATTACTTAAAATACTAAGATAGTAAATGCTTCTCCAAGGCTATCAGCAGGAGCAGGGTTAGAATAGGTTCTTAATTTCTAGCGTTTTTCCAGTAATGCGTTCTGACTTTATTGTCCCCTCAGAATTAATCTGCAGTTAATGATAGCTTTCACAGTCAAAAGGAACACGCAGGACTGGAATTTATGACTTCCATTAATCTACTTATTTCCGACCCATTCACAAGCAAGGTTTGGCTAGGAGGCCGCTCTTGGTGTGTCTATTATCCTTTAGGTAATTGGACTGTTTTTAGTATTTGGAAAATTTTATATTTTAACATAGTACATGAATTATTAGTAGTAAATACTAAATTTAATCTCAAAACTTAAACATTGTGTACCATTACCTAATTAAAAAAATTCCTGTGACTGAAATTGATGAATATGAAATGTTCTTATAATTGCATTTTTACTTTTCCTGTCTACCCTATAAGAGAGAAATTGAGGTCTAGAGTGTGTAACAATTTCTACCTGAGGTATACAGGGGTGCTGGATAATGGTACAAAATCAAATCCTCCAGACTGTATTATAAAAGTGCAATATAATAATAGAATGGAAACATTGAATTTTAGGAAGCTACTAACTCTTTATGTGCTGTAAAATTGTGTGTAAACTTTTGAACACTGGGAGGTATACCAGTGCTACAGCGGAATATATGGCAGTAGATAGAGAAGACATAACTTACATAGAAAAGCCAGAAACCTTATTATAAGAGAGCTGCTTATAGGATAAATCTTATCTTTTACAAGGCATAGAAAGATAAAAAGCTATTTTATGATGGTTAATTCTGGTCATATTGCTGCATTATTTAAAACTGAGAGAATCTTTTAAAAAATTGAACTTTTAATTTTTCAGCCAGGTTAATTACTTTTAGGGGGCTTTTATCCATTGTAGGCAATGAATTGTCCACTGATAGACACTTTCATATTTGAGCTCTTCTGTAATGCAAGTGTGGAGATATTTGGACTATTTTAGGAGGACAGTAGATGAAAGAAGTGTCTTATGTTTTGGATTGAAAGGGGAAAAATGTCACTTCGCTGATTCTAAATTTAGTTTTTAAAGCCCCAAGTTACTAAAAATAAGTTCATTCAGCTTTAACATAATCAGTTTCTGTTTTGCTCTGAGGGAAGAGAGCAGGTCCTGGGGTCATCTCAGTTGTTTTTTTATTTGCTCAAACACCTTTCATAGTATGTGAGGGAAGGTGTACATAAGAATTATTGTGGTATTGATTGAAGTAGAAAAAAACACACTGTAATAAGATACTGTATCTGACTTTAGAACCCAAACCTATTTTCTCACGTTGCTGTGTAGAGGTTAGTGAATTGGATCTAGGTAGGCTCTCTTGGTCATGTCAGATTTAGAATTCTTTCATGCAGAACAAACTAAACAGTATGTGGGAGTTACATGAGCTAAAGCCGGCCTATAATAACACAATGTTGTGTTTTGTTTTGTTTTTAATATTGAGGATGCTGAAACTTCTGGAGTAAATAGGTAACCTGTGTATTTAATTCAAGGACTGAATCATAAGAACTAATATTAAGGAAGGTCCTTACCCATTATTTAGTGCTGGATTTTTTACTTTGGTTCCTGCAGAAACTTTCATCCCCCAGTTATTTGAAATGCAAATATTTCCACTGGGCTTTGGGTTTCTTTTATGGCTTTCAAAGGCACTACATCATTGTAATTTCATTTACTTTGTGTAATAGTTCTTTGTATTTATTTTCAAATTAAATCTTATTCTGGAATACTTTCGTGAAAAGGGCTTTTCTATTTGTATTTGGAATATATCACTTAACATGGATCCCCAAGTTTATGGTAAAAATAAATAAATTTAAAGAAAAATTCTAGGGGAAGCTGGGATGGCTCAGTGGGTTAAGTGCTCACTTTGCAGCGCCGGGGACC